>PVIH01018306.1:0-38930 GCA_004025045.1 Sigmodon hispidus | reverse complement strand
GAAGTTCCAAGGGCTGTATATTACCAGCGTACAGTATGAGAATTTTACCCATGCTGCTAACTTGTCTAAACAATTGTCTAGCTATCTTTTAGGTAATTGGACGGGAGAATTTGATCACCTGATGGAGCAGCTGAGAGTGGCTATTGTCACGGTGAATTCAACTTGGATAGATGTCGGACTGGCTTTAGCTCAGCAGTTAGTTCGACGTGCATCACTTTAATTAACCAATTACAACCATCTGATGCAGCTCCAGACGGCTATGACCCCCGATCTAGAGGCTATAGAAAAATCTATTTCAGCCCTTGAGAGATCACTCACTTCACTTTCTGAGGTGGTACTTCAAAATAGGAGAGGTCTAGATCTGCTTTTTCTAAAGGAGGGAGGTTTATGTGTAGCCCTCAAGGAGGAATGCTGTTTTTATGCTGACCATATCGGTGTTGTTAGGGAGTCGATGGAAAAATTAAGAGAGAGATTGGCTCAAAGAAAAAGGGAATTTGAAAATCAACAAGGATGGTTTGAAAATTGGCTACAAGGGTCCCCTTGGCTCTCTACCTTGCTTCCCACCATTCTAGCCTTTTTAATTGTCTTTCTCCTTCTCATTTCTTTTGGTCCCTGGACTTTTCAGCGGTTGACTCAATTTATCAAAAGTCAGATTGATTTGGCCTTACTGCAACATATTTCAGTTCATTATCATAGATTAAATACAGAAGAGAACAGCCAAGAGCCTGCTCAAAGACTCAGGTTTGGTGTCCTCGGGTCCTAAAACCCCCTGGGGGTCCTATTAGGACCATGATGGAGATGCCCCACACAGACCCCTTGACTCGGGCAAGGCTGCCCCTGTGTGTGGGAGAAACTTCAGGCATAGCTGGAGTGCAGCCGAGACTGCACAGGCTGGGGACAGGAGTGCCCCTATGACCCGAGAGTCTGGATTACATGCCCTGTTGCATAATGGTTGTGCAGTAATAGCCTGACACTCAGCAATTTCCATTCCCTCCAAAAACTGCACGGTCCGCTGATTCCCACACCACGGGGACGCCTGTGGTGTTTGAATCTGGGAGACATCGCCTCCTGGACCTCTCTGCTTAGCTTAGAGGGACAGGGCCTCTGTGATCCTCCAGAAGCCATTCCTTTGGACCCACCAGACCTCTTAAAGGCTTGATCGCATAGACACGGTCATTTTTTTTTTTTTTTTTTTTTTTTTTTTTAAGAAAGAAGGGGGAATATGTTGGAGACTGACCCAGGACTATTTAGAATTTCCTGCCCTTGGATGAAGTGTCCTTGGTAAATTACTAGCTTTGCAAAAACAGGCTTCTTGGAGTCCTTCAAGATTAGGCATCCTTAGTTAGTTACAGAAGTGAGCTTCCTGGAGTCTCCCATGATAACGTGTTCTTTGCTAAACTGCAGGCCTTGCAAAAAATGGGATGTCCTTGGCCCATCATACAATGTACATTTAGATAGGGCTTCAAACAGTAATCAGTCAGCTGCTGAATCTTGGGACCAAAGAGATCCTGCCCACCCGGACTTCCTCTGATAATTTTTCACTCTCCTCTTCGGTTAACTCCCCTCTCTCTGCTTCCCCTCTCTGCCTGGAGCCTTATACTCCCCTCTCTCCACCTCCCCTCCCCTTCCAAAGGCATTGCTTAAAAAGCCTCAGCATTCACTCAATAAACGAAGCCTTGACATGACTCAGACTCTTGTTGTTCTTTATGTGCTTGGCTTCCTCTCTCTCTTTCCCCCATTTGCTTCACAGGTGGCCCCCCCCTTGAAACCCTCGAATAACTGGACCTGCTGGACAGGGACAACCATGGTTGCTAATTTTTTGACATGTTGTTGAATTCAGTTTGCTAGTAATATATTTTGTATTTTTAGTCAATGTTCATGAGAAAAAATTGGTCTGTAATTCTCTTTCTTTGCTTCATTTTTGAATGCCTTATTTTCAGAGTGACCGTAGCCTCATTAAAAGAGTTTAGCAATGATCCTTCAGTTTCTAATGTATGGAACAATTTGAGGAGTATTGGTATTAGTTCTTTTTTAAATGTCTGGTAGAATTCTGACTTGAATCAAATTGACCCTGGGCTTTTCTTTTACCTTGGAGAATTTAATAAATTTAATAAGCTTTAAATTCTTTGATGAGTTATAGGTCTGTTTAGGTCATTTATCTGCTCCTGAATTAATTTTTGTAAGAATTACCTGTGGAGAAAGCTGTTCGTTTCTTTTAGATTTTGAATTTTAGTAGAGTATAGTTTTTCAAAGTATGAGTTAGTGATAATCTGGATTTGCTGGGTGTCTGTTATTATGTCCTGTGTTTCATTTCGGACTCTGTCAGGTTGGATACTCTCTCTCTGCCTTTTGCTTAGTTTAGATAAGGTTTTGTCTATCTTGTTAAGTTTATCAAAGACCAAATCTTTGATTCAATATTTTGCTATCAAAACACAATAAGTATGTATCAAAATTCTCTATCTTGAAAGCAAATGTTATGAAAGAAAAGAGACATAAAAACAGAAATATTGGTACAAATTAAGAACATTAACAATGAGAGGTACAGTGGTGCCATATAGAACTTGGACTTTACATATATACCCTAGATATTTTGAACTTTATTTATTTTCCTTTTACTTTTTAAATCACATGCTAAAAATGTAAACTTTAAGGGAAAACCCATAATTGTCAAACTATATGTATTTTGATTATAAACCTTTCTTAATCTTCTGTTATATATGTTACTTGAAAGTATTTAAATTAGTATGGTTAAAATTATTTTATTTGAGATAAATGATTTATATAAAAATCTGAAAATAATATCTTATTAAACCAGAAGAATTTTGTCAGCAAATGATTGCTATAAATTTTCTATACTACATGTAACAATATACACATCAGCATTATATAATAAGAAACAGCACATCATTTGGGATATTTACATAATAGTTGCTAAATAATGATTGCTGGCAATTAGTAAAAGAGTTGAATTCCTATTTTTCATTGCAAGCATTCATCAATGTGATGGGTAAGATATATAGAATCCATACTTTACAATGATGTTTAACAATCTATTATAGAGCATCTGGACATATTGCACTGTATTATCCAAAGCTTAAAATATGGCAAAATAAAATACTTGGAAAAATAGTACCTAGAGACTCTGTGGAATAATTTATTAAAACACTGCTGCAATTTCAGAATTATGTAGAAGGTATTGGCATATTTCTTTTTTTAAATCCATATTCTGTATGTATGTTGCAATCTAAAATTTATACTTCAGTGTAGAAAGCTGCCAGCTGCTGCACCCTAAAGATGGTGCTGATTTCCGGCCTCCCCCCCCATGGGTGAGTGCTCTCTTTTGATAACAACTCCTTATTTGGCATGAGCCTGGGGCGTGGTTTGCTGTTGCATGTGGACCTGTGAGCTCTGCCCACGTGGCTTATTGGAATTGGATACCCTGAGAGTATTTAGTCATTGAGTGGAGTTTTCCCGAGGAGAAGAACAAAGAGGGAACAATTGTAAAGGTCCCGAATAAACTGCTGAAAGAAGATCCTAGGTGTTGTGCTTTACTTGCTGACAAGGCTGCGTGTGACACTTCAGTTTATCATATCCTTGAAATTACACTAATCATAATACATCAAATTGACACACAATGGCAGCATATTGGAAGATACCATTAAACTCACTGGCTTTTAATCATTACTGATACTATGTCATATTCTTCTGCTACTATCAATATAACAAAAAATCTAATGTAAACAATTATTTGAAGATATCAATTTTGCTGTCTACATGGTATCTTATTCGTTTTATTTTTTAAAAAATATACTAATTGAAAGAAAAATATATTTTATATATTAAAAAAGCAAGATATTACCAATAAAGACTCAGTCAAATGCATTATTAAATTTTTATCATAAGTTCAGTTTCGAAAGTTAATTCTCTTTTCCTTTAGGGGTTATTGGAAGGATTCCTGGCACTCTACATGGTTCAGCCAACTTGGCTCAGGTGAGATGTACCTTGTATGGAGGCACGCCCCTGGGTGTGGCTGTGTAAACAATGGGGCACTGCATACAGAAGCAACTCCATGGAGGCATAATGCATAGGGAGGCAAGCCCTAAAGGTGACTACATAAACCTGTACACACCTCTTCTCTTAAAAGAGACCATACATATTTCGGTCTCTCTCTCTCCTGATCTTCTCCTGAACTGCTTCTGTTTCTGTATCAGCCTGGGAATTCTCTTAAATAAACCCTTGTGTGGCCTTGATAGTGTGTATCTCTTCTCATGAGCATGAAACTAGCAGTTATTTTGCAGTATTGGGTGTTATCCAAATTAGAAGTGATCAAATATTAAACAACAAAAAGTATTAAGCCAAATCTCAAAAATATTTTTTCCATTTATTGTTTAACAATTGACAATAACAATTTATAATAAAATTTTCTTTATTTGAAAAGACTTTGACTTTTTAATTTTATCTCTTCAGTATGCAAATTTAATTGACACATCTGATTAAAAATTTAAAAAGAAAATTTAGATAAAATTATATTAATGACAATCTTGTGCTAATACACAGTTATGCTACAAAGAAAGCAACATTTTATTAAGTTACATTATTTATACCAGGAAAAGAACACACTCATAAAATGGCACATATTCCAAAGGCAAACAGTTAATTTTAAAGAAATAAAACATTATGAATTATATTTTTATGGTAATGTAGACAACTGTAGATCCCTAACAAGAATAGCTTTGAGCATTTTACAAACATTAGGATAGTCAAAACTTTCTTTTGTATACACATTGATGAAAGGCAAATAATTAAGAAAAATATGGATTAATCTTAATACAAATCAACTTAAAGAAGCTATTGTTCCAAATATATGGAATTGCATAAATAAAATGTAAAAAAGAAAATTTATAGTTACCTATACTCATGAAAAATGATAATGCTCTATTTGATACATTTGGATAAGGAAAAATCATAGAAGGGGCAGATATACTGTGAGAACCAGAAGTTTTGAAAAATTCTGTAAAATTTTATGTTCTTCACATGTATGACATTTGCACTAATGAATTCAGAGCATATATGATTTTCTTCCCAAGGTTAACACAGGAAAATGATAATCAAAATACCAATACACATAATGGTATGCTTATAATTTCTATTGCCTAACTTGAGGAACTTTTATACTTGAATGGTGAAATGGGGAGAATCAAAATTGTCCCTGATAGATTGCCATTGCTCTACTGGATGTCTTTTTACCCATCCACAAATAGACATCATTTTTAGACTCAATAGACTACAAAAAAGTGACATGTAACTGCAATGAGGATATGATGAGTGGTCAGATTTGCAAGGATTTGGAAGGAGAATGGGATCTTCATATGATCAAAATGTGTTGTATGTATGTGAAACAGTAAACAATGACTATAACAAAATAATCTACTATTAATATTTTAAAGGGAACACTCAAGCAAACTAACAGATTAAAAACAGACATTACAGTTCAGTCTTTCAAACAACAGAAATAACAAGATCTTTAGATGAATTGTTTTATTGATTGTAAGAAATAAGAGTTGTGATGATATACTGCACATCAAATAAAGTTTGTGTGAAAATCAGAGCACCAAGTAAGCAAGAGAGTTAGCCAGAGAGGTCAGGCAGTGAGTGGTGACACATACTTTTAATCATAGCATTCCAGAGGCAAGGATCTCTGGATCTCGGTGAGATCATGGCAAGCATGGAATACATGATACTAATCCAGTCTAATAAAGAAACAATTCAAGGTAGAGATTTCACAGACCTTTAAATCTAGCAGTTGAGCTCCCAGTTCCCTGCTCCTAGTACTTGGAAAGTACATGTCTTTAATCCCAGACAATCCCAAAACTATGAATTTTGAAAAATAAAGTATTATGACTGGGCAGGAAAAGGAATATAAGGGAGGAGAAGGTAGGAATTATGTTCCCTCCCATTTCAGTCTTGCAATTGCCTTTACTTTCCCATTCAGTCTGAGGATTTAGGGAGATAGAATCTTTCCCTGTCAGATGAAGATTGGATGTGGTAGAAAGTGTCTGTGGTTCTTTTCTCTGTCTCTTTGATCATTTAACATTTGGGTCAATATTTTGCTCCAGATTTTGTCTCAAGATCAGTTAAGATTCTTGAAAAAAAAAATAGCCAGCAATTTTTTTCTTGAAACTTCATTTTACAAAGTACAAAAGGAGTAAAAGTAAAATGTTCAGGATAAGTGAAACAGACCTCTTATTCCTTCATCACAATTCACTAAGTAAATATTTTCTGTTAGTCACTTATCCTTTCTGTTCTGTTTACTACTGTGTAAAGTAAATGGAAAGAGTATAAATTATATCAGGAATGATAAAACATGCTATGTATAAACAAGTGATCCAAATGTACTTTACATAAATAATACTCCAATATCAGTAAAGGGGCAAAGACACTAAATACAGATTCAGAATGCTGTAAAATGGGACAGATCAAGACATAGCTGAGTTCATCTTATTTGTACTTTTCTTGCTCACTAGAGACATAAATAACATACTTCTGAGAAATTCCTGTTTTTATTACATGGATTGATGAATTAATGTATTTACTTACATTGATTACCAAGGAAAAGTGTGGTGTATTTAATTATTTTTATTCTTGATTGTTATATATATGTATAAAATGAATTGTGATTGTCTCTACCTTCCATTTGTACCCTTTAAATCCCCAAGTACTCACACTAGTATTTCCTATGCTACTTGCAGGTCTCCCTTATTTTTATAACTCAAGAAGTATTAATTGAATTGACATTATAGTTTTCACAATTTCACATGTATTTATTCTCTTGTATATTCATACTTCATGTGTTCAAAAACTTATATACATATACTTATCAGTATTTTAAATGACAGTCCAAATTATTTTTACACACATAACTATGATAGTACCACATAACATAATGTTTATTTAAAGGACATTCCATGTAGGTCCATTAATATTCTTATGACATGAAAAATGTGTGGTTGTATGTCTATTCTTTACTGATCAATTTAAAGTAAGAATATTGGCATGCTAGAAAATATGGTATAAGTAAAGCAATCTCAGTGTAAATCACAAATACTATATAACTAAACTTACATAGTACATACAAAGCATAAAGAATATTGTTCTTTCCTGGACTGTAAAAAAATGTGTTGGGATGTTGACAGAAATTACATTTAATATGTAGACTTCTTTTGGGAGGATTGACATTTTTACTATTTTGATGCTACCTATCCAGAAACATGAGAAATCTTTCCATTTTCTGATGTCCTCTTCAATTTTTTTCTTCAATGACTTACAGATTTTATCAAATAGATCAATTACTTCCTTGGTTATAGTTACTTAAAGATATTTAATGCTATTTGAAACTATTATAAAGGGTGATATTTCCCTTATTTCTATTTCAGCCATTTCATCTTTAGTGTATAGGAGGGCTACTTATTTCTTGAGTCAATCTTGAGTCCTTCTACATTGCTGAAGGTGTTTATCAGCTGTAAAAGTTCTCTGGTAGAATTTTGTGGGTCACTTGTGTATACAAGAATATCATCTGCAAATAGTGATAGTTTCAATTCTTCTTTTCCAATCTGTATCCTCTTAATCTACTTGTGTTCTCTTATTACTTTAGCTAAAACTTCAAGAACTATATTGAATAGATAAGGGGAGAGAGGACAGCCTTGTGTCGTTCCTATTTTAGTGGGATTGCTTTGAGTATTTCTCCACTATTTTGATATAGAGAACTCAAAAAACTAGAGCCCAAAGCGCTAAATAACCCAATTAAAAATGAAAATCAGAATTAAAAAGGGAATTCACTGCAGAGGAATTACAAATGGCTGAAAGCCATTTGAAAAAGTACTCAACATCTTTGACCATCAGAGAAATACAAATCAAAACAATTTCTAGATGCCACCTTACACATTTCAGAATGACTAAGATAAAAGACACAAATGACAGCCTATGCTGGAGAGGTTGAGGAGCAAGGGGAACACTCCTCCATTGTTGGTGGGAGTGTCAACTTGTTTAGCCACTCTAGAATGCAGTATGGTGGTTTCTCAGAAAACTGGGAATCAATCTCCCCAAGGAACCAGTAATATTACTACTGGGCATATAACCTAAAGATGCATCTTGCACCCCAAAATTATTAGCTCAATTATGTTCATAGCATCATTATTTGTAATAGCAAGAACCTAGAAACAACGTAGAGGACCCTCAACTGAAGAATAGATTAACAAACTGTAGTACATCTACACAATCGAGAACTACTCAGCAATAAGAAAAAATGATATCCTATAATTCACACGAAAATGGAAGGATTTGGATAATGTCCTCCTGAGCAAGGTATCACAAGCATAGAAAGATAAGCAGGGAATGTACTCCCTCAACTGGACTTTAAACAAAAAGCAAAGCACACCCATGCTGCTGATCACAACCAATAAACAGCTTGGGATCTGAAGCACCTTAGAATGGCACCTTGGAGCCCATTCCCTCCAGGGGAACACCTGACCCAGTCTTGATATTAGGATGAGGAAATAAGGCTTGCCTGGAGTAGATGCTGACCTAAGCCACCTTGGGACCTTGGGACCTCCTTTCCCTTCTGGGGAGGAAGATGGGGAGAAGAGAGACTGACTGGAAGTGGCTGGAGGAAAAAGGGAGTTTGAATAAAGGGATGCATGTATAAAAAAATGAGACTTTATTCAAAAATAAATAAAAAACAAAACATAAAGAATAAGTTGATTGAAACTAGAGTTAGTAGAGATTTAGAGACAGTGAAAACTATAGGAATAAAAACAATGATCAGTGGATACAATCGTTTAGTTCTGTTGCCACACCTCAAAGAGTGCTATTTCTCAGTAGAGTAAATATAAATAAATAATACACTGTTCAATTCACAAAACTTAAAGAAAGATTTGTAAACATTTTACCACAAAGAATTTGCCAGTTTGAAGACATAATGTTATTTAGCTCTATTGACTCTTGAATATTGTATACCTATTCTTAAATTATATGGCTTTCCATTAATTTGTTCATGTTATGCTTATGAGCATCAATTAAATATTATACATGGTATGTCATAGAATATGACAGGTTGGTGTTGTGACACTATACTTCCATTGCTCTGAAATGAAAATATTTAATGTAGCATCATTTCTAAATTAATTATGGTGAGAAGAACATCTACATGCCCTTGTTATTTAATGATGCCTTCCCCTATATTCAAATTGATGATCACCATAATTTTCATCACAGAATCTTTATCCAGCAACTGATGGAACCAGAGGCAGAGTTTCACAGATAACTACCAGGCCAAGTTTCCAGTCCAGTTGAAAAGTGAGGAGAGATTATATGAGCAAAACTTCAAGATCATGATTAGAAACACTGAGACATGTTTTTTGGCTCTATTTCATGTTCTTGAAAACTTTTAGCACTTTCTCAGGCTTCATGTGGGTGGATGTGCACCAAGATGGAGAAGCACTTGTAGTTGGAAATGTCTCTGTGTCATGCAGTCAGTTTCACAGCAACTTATAAAATAATTATTCAGAAGCTTTATATTGTAGTAAAACTGGGCTAGTTTTCCAGGCATTTTACTTTCTAATTCTTACACTTAAATTAATTTTTATCTATTTAGTCACATGTCATAGATCCTTTTCTTCAGTGCAGCATTCTTATTTTGCTTCCTTGTGTCTGGTTGGGGCTGCTTTTCTGCCTTTTTGATTCCCAGAATTCTGTTTATCTGGTTGCCTTATCTCTACTTCCTGCATTGCTTTTTGCCAATCAGAGCTTTAGTAAACAAATACAAGTAAGAATATTTACAGTGAAAAGTACATTATTTCACAGTAGTAGAAGCAGGATCTATCCCTTTTGTATGAATTATGTTTTTGGAACTTATTCCCTATAGAGGAATACTTTGCTCAGCTTTGATAAAGGATGTGAGATGGGTGGCTTGATCTTGCCTCAACTGGATATGACAGACATTGATGACTCATTTGAGAGGTCACCTTCTCTGAGGAGTAGATGGAGTAAGGTGAAGGAAAGATGGGGATGAGCAGGAGGGATAAAGGGAGGGAGGGAAAACTGTGGTTGGTGTATAAAATTAAAAAGAAAATTTAAAAATTATTTTAAAAAGCTTTCTTAAAACTAAAATGTGCACAGAAATCACATGCTAACTTCAGAAAATCTGTTCTTAGACAGCCATAAGTTACATCAAGATAAAATCTCCATTACTAACATATTGCAAAACTATTTTGAACAGGCATTATTGGCTATCCAATGAAATCTCTGAAAACAAGCAAGCACCTTAAGAAATAATTGAGTGTATCACAAATAACCAGTTTTATGGCTTTCTGTTTTTTTCTGCATTTATCTGTGCAAATAGGATAGTCCACAAAAATTGCTTAAGTAAAGAAATGCAACAGAATCCTAAACTAATGGGCATAGTGTGCTATGCTTTAACTTAATGATGTGGCACTTCTTGGACTATCCCACTTTATATGTAAATTTCTATAACCCTTGCAAATGGAAATTTTCATTGAAAGTATACAGCATCATTGTGCAGCATAAAGATTATATCAAAATGGTTTTTTCTGATGACATGCATCCATTAGGAGAAGACCATAAAATGTTATAAACATACTTCGATCTGCTAGGTGATGATTTTTCCTGACAAGCTAATGTGCTGTGCTGAGTACAAATAGAGTAATACTGTTCAAAGCAACAAAATGATCCGAGTACAATTTTTTTTTGCCAAGATTTCTCAACAAGCACAATCTACTACTTAAAATTTCAGTTCTTGGTGTAGCCCCTTAAGACCCATCAGTTTAACAAGATAATTTAACTGTTATTTGTTTATTGAGGAGATATATTGATAAAGATAGAATCTTCTGGAATTTATATATTATAATATAGCATCTAAAAATGGTAATTCCTAAACTGACAATATATATTGAATTATTCTTAGTTTAAAATAATTAAATGTTCCAATTTTTACCAACATCTAAGTGATCTATATTCAATTGTATTTTTATTAATAATATAGTCATATGAATTCCAAAAAATATAAATAATATTTTCATGTTTGATAAACCTCTCAATCCTAGTAACGTAATTTTTTTAGTTAAATGCATAACTAAAAACTGTAACTTAAACAAAAGAAAAGCTCCAAATATTCTCTACAGACCTGTACATGCTAAGAACCTATGAACATGCTAAGAACCTATGATTGTATTACAAGACCCAGGTCTGAAAATGTTATAACATGGCAAAAGCTTAAGCAAATTTTGATAATGGGATGAATTAAGTCTTTTTAAAATATTTTGTTTATAAGAACAATGATAATACAGTTTTAAAATTAACATTGAAAAATTGTGACAATTTATTAATATATATGTTGATATATGTATACATATATGCCACTCAAAAGCAATATATTTATTTGTATAACTTACATAACTGATATAAAAGCAATACTTTAATCAAAATTGTGGATATACCAAGCAATATCTTATTTGATTTATATGACATGCCACAAGATACAAGCCATAACAAATGCTACTTGTGTTGCAAAGAACATGAGACTAGATATCTCAGGGATGTATGGGAAAATACAATATTAACATTTTATGAAAAAAAAAGGTAGCAATAAAATGATTTCTAATGAGATTCTGCTATATTTGCAGATCAGTTCCTTACTCATGAATGATCAAAAAAGCTTCTTCTTGCAGCAGATATGAACAAATACAGAGATATCCAACTCATCAATTTAAAGAATTTGAGAAACTTTGGAAGACTCAAATTTAAATGGAATGTCTCTATTAAAATCTTCCCCTGAGGGATCAATAAAACCTGAAAGTGGAGGTGTAGAAAGGTATAGACAAAGTGAATGGAGCACACCAAATAAACAGGGCCCTATAAATCAACAATATCTATGCCTAGGAACTCACAAAGCCTGAAGCAACATATGCAGGGACAATTGGGTTTACACTGACTGGTTCCTAGAACTGAAAGGAAATTTGATACATGTCCCTGTCCTAAACACAGAAGCAAACTCCAATTTTTAACCATTTGCAAAGTAAAATTTTGTTTTGAACTAAAACTAACACTGGATAAAAACTACTCTTTTTAAAAATATAAAAATGAATTTATAAAGACATGACTTGTTACAGCAGTGAAATTCCTCCAACCTCAGAATAAACAAGAAATTAATGAATGTTTCTGGGGAAAATGTGAAAAGGCATATAGAGAACAGTCACCACATATTTATTCAAGTTGAATAAAAAGAGGGTACAACAGTTATTAATCTTTCAACAGCCCTACCTTTAAGTTGGTTGATTGAAAATCTATCTTGGTTGAAAAAAAAATATATATATATATATGTGTGTGTGTGTGTGTGTGTGTGTGTGTGTGTGTGTGTGTGTATCTTTATTCGGTGATTTTATGTCATGCACCCCATCAACCTCAGTTATCAGTCCTCTCTGATTAAAGCTCACACTTACGATTTCTCCATTTACAAAACAACCCATTCATGCTGCTCATTTACTTACATAGGGAGCATAATTAAACTCCCTATGGCCAGACCCTTAAAGAAAAACAAGTCTTACCTCACCCACACCCCTGCCAGAGGCCATCAATGTAGAAGTGAGACATAGTGTCCTTTAGCTGTATTCTGATCTTGAGTTCTTGTTCAAACACTTTGAAATGCAGTTGACTGTTTCTCAGAAAACTAGGAAACAATCTCCCCAGCAATACCACTTTTAGGCGTATTTCCTAAAGATACATATTCATACCACAAAAGCATTAGTTCACCTTATGTTTATAGCAACATTATTCATAATACTAAGAATCTGGAAACATCCTAGAAGCCCCTCAACTGAAGAATGGATTAACAAGTTGTGGTACTTCCACACAATGGAGTACTACTCATCAGTAAGAAAAAATGATATTCTAAAAATTTGCAGGCAAATGGATGGATATGGTGAAAGGAATCACAATCACAGAAAGAGAAGCAGAGGATGTACTCACTCATTAGTGGACTTTAAAAAAAATAAAACTACTATTAAGAGTAGGCAGCAATCAATGGAAAAGAGTCAAAAACTCAAAGGAATTGTTAGAGGTTTCTCATAATGTCATATCAGGAATTTTAATTTTAAAAAATACCATATTGTTATTTAATTTATTTCATTCATATTTTCTTATTCTCTCTTTTAGCTTACACGTATTTGTATATATTTTATAGCTTCCACTTTATTGTTATCATAGGGATCCAGCCTGCTCAAAAGAGTAAGTCTTGGCTTTTAAAATTGTTGTGCCTTCTCTAGGGTTTTTTTCTTTCTTTTTGATTATTCTGTCCTATTACATTGTATAATTTTTTCTTATTTATTTATTTATTATTTTTTATGAATACAATCATATGTTTTATCCATGTGTTCCTTTGTTCAGACTCCCTTCCCAAATCACTTTCCTCCCCATCACTCACTCTTCTCCACATCATTCTATCTCCTCTCCATCAAGGGAAGGTGATCCCAAGGTCACAAGGTACCAAGGTGTTTTAGTTTAGTATCCACTCTAGGCAGATCCACCTTCTTCATCCCAACATCAAAGCAGGTATAGGTGTTCCTTTGGAGGGACAGGGCTCCAAAGTGCCAGTCCAAGAATTTTCAGATCCCAAGCTGTACAGTAGTTGTGGTTTGCAGCTTGGACAGACTTAACTTTTTGTATAAAGTCCACTAATGAGTGAGGGCAGTCCTTGCTTATCTTTCTGCATTTGCAATAGCTCATTCAGGAGGATATTCTCCAAATCCAACCATTTGCTGGCAAACTTTAGGATATGATTTTTTCTTACTACTGAGTAGTACTCCATTGTGTAGATGTACCACAGTTTGTAAATCCACTCTTCACTTGAGGGACATCTAGGTTGTTTCCAGGTTCTTGCTATTATGAATAATGGTACTATGAACATAGTTGAGATAATGTCTTTGGATTATGAATGTGTAACCTTAGGATATATGCTCAGTAATGGTATTTCTGGATCTTTAGGGAGATTGATTTCTAGTTTTCTAAGAAATTTGCATGCCAGAGTGGCTGAAATGGAGGAGTGTTCCCCTTGCTCCACAACCTCTCCAGCATAGGCTGTCATCTGTGTCTTTTATCTTAGACAATCTGACTAGTGGTATCTCAAAGTTGTTTTGATTTGATTTCTCCCATGGCTAAAGAAAGATGAACACAAAGAAAATATATGTGTAGCAATCTTAGTTGTATTTCCACCCTTGATAAACCATGCTTATGATTCTTATCCTCTGTATAGTTATTGTTAACTCTTTCGCATTTTAAATTCTTTTTACTGTTTTTTTTTCTTGATAAACACAAAATAAAGAAGGGAAAAAAAAAAAGAAGTTGAGCACTTTTTCAATTGCCTTTCAGCCATTTGATATTATTCTGCTGAGAATTCCATTTTTTGTTCTGAACCCCATTTTTTGATTAGGTTATTCAAGGTCTTGGGCTCTAGTTTCTTGAGTTCTTTATATATTTTAGTGATCAGTCCTCTATCACTTTTAGGGTTAGTAAAAATCTTTTCCAATTCGGTAGCATGTAACTTTGTCTTATGGACTATCTCCATGTATTTACAGAAGTTTCTCAGTTTCAAGAGGTTCCACTTATGGATTGTTGTTCTTAGTGTCTGTGCTACTGTTGTATATTTAACAAGTGGTCACTAGTACCAATGCATTGGAGGGTCCTTCCCACTTCCTTTTCTATCAGGTTCAGTTTGGCTGGGTTTATCTTGAGGTCTTTGATTCACTTGGATTTGAGTTTTCTGCAGGGTGACAGCCTTGGATCTATTTTCATTTTTCTGCACACTGTCATCCAGCTATGCCAACATCATTTTTTAAAAATACTGTGTTTTCTCCATTGAATATTTTGGGGCTCTTAGTCAAAGATCAGGTGTTCATAGGTTTTTGGGTTAATGTCAACATCTTCAATTTGATTCCATTGATTCACTTGTCTGTTTTTATGCTAGTATCAAGCTGTTTTTATTAATGTAGCTCTATAGTATAACTTAAAGTCAGGGATTGTGATGCCTCCAGAGGTTCTCTTGTTGATTAAAATTGTTTTGAGAGCTCTGCCTTTCTTGTTATTCCAAATGAAATTGAATATTGTTCTTTCAATATCTTTAAAAAATTATGTTGGGATTTTGATGGGTAGTACATTGAATCTGTACATTGCTTTTACCATATTTACTATGTTGATCCTACCTATCCAGGAACATTGAAGATCTTTCTATTTTCTGATATCATCTTCAATTTCTTTCTTCAGTGATATAAAATTTTTGTCAAGTAGATCAGTTTCTTCTTTTGTTATAGTTACTCCAATGTATTTAATACTATTTGCAGCTATTTTGAAGGGTAATGTGTCCCTTATTTCTTTTTCAGCCCTCTGTCTCTAGTGTATAGAAAGGCTACTGATTTCTTTGAGTTAATCTTGTATCCTGCCACATTGCTGAAGGTGTTTATTAGCGATAGCAGTTCTTTGGAAGAATTTTGTGAGTCACTTTCGTATAAAATCATACCATCTGCAAATAGAGATAGTTTCAATTCTTCTTTTATAATTTGTATCCCCTTAATCACCTTTTGTTGTCTTATTGCTTTAGCTAAATATTGAGAACTATATTGAGTAGATAAAGGGAGAGAGGACATCCTTGTCTAGTTCCTGATTTTAGTGGGATTGGTTTGAATTTTTCTCTATATAGTTTGATAATGTTTGTCGGCTTCTTGTAAATCGCCTTTGCTATAATTAGATATTTTCCCTGAATCCCTGATCTCTCCAGAACTTTTATCATACAGGAGTGTTGAATCTTGTCAAAGGCTTTTGCAGCATATAAGGATATGATTGTGTGGTTTTATTATCCATGAGTTTGTTGATATGATATATGACATTTATGGTTTTTTGTATGTTGAATCATACCTGCAATTTTGGGATAAAGCCTATTTAATCATGGTGGATAATATTTTTATATGTTGTTGTATATGGTTTGTCAGAATGTCATTAAGAATTTTAGCATCAATGTTCATGAGGCAAATTGGTCTGTAATTCTCCTTTGTTGTGTCTTTGAGTGGCTTGGGTATTAGAGTAATTGTGTCCTCATAAAAAGAGTTTGACAATATTCCTTCAGTTTCTACTATGTAAATCAGTTTGAAGAGTATTGGTAATAGCTCTTCTTTAAAAGTCTGGTAGAAGTCTGCACTAAAACCATCTGTACCTGGGCTTCTTTTACTTGGGAGGCTTCAATTTCCTTTAGGTTTATGGGTCTTTTTAGGTATTTAACCTGATCTTGATTTAATTTCGTTAACTTTTACCTTTCCACGAAGCTGTCTTTGTCTTCTAGGTTTTCCATTTCTGTGGAGTATAGATTTTCAAAGTATGACCTGATAATTCTCTGGATTTCTTGAGAGTGTGTTATTATGTCCCCCTTCTCCTGTATGATTTTGTTGAGTTTGATACTCTCTCTCTGGTTTTTGGTTAGTTTGGATAAGGGTTTTTCTATCTTGTTGACTTTCTCAAAGAACCAACACTTTTATTCATTTATTCTTTGTATTGTTTTTTGTTGTTGTTGTTGTTGTTGTTACAATTGTACTGATTTCAGCTCTAAGTTTGATTATTTCCTGCTGTCTACTCCTTCTAGGTGAGTTTGCTTCTAATTGTTCTCAGGCTTTCAGCTGTACTGTGAGGTCTCTATTGTGGGCTTTCTCTAGATTTTTCATATTGGCATATAGTGCTATGAATTTTACTCTTAAAACTGCTTTTATTGTGTTCCACAAATTGCATATATTGTGGATTTATTTTTGTCAAATTCTAGGAAGATTTCTTTCTTAATTTCTTCCTTGATGCAGGGATAATTCAGCTGAGTGATGTTTAGTTTCCATGAGTTGGTAGGTTTTCTGTGATTTTTGATGTTGTTGAACTCTAACTTGAGGCCCTAGTGGTCTGATATAATACAAGGGATTATTTCCATTTTTATATCTATTGGTATTTTTTATGACTAATTATGTGGTCAATTTTAGAGAAAGTTCCATGTGGTGCTGAGAAATATGTATATTCTTTTTCTTTCGGTGGAAGTTTGTATAAATATTTATTCAATTATTTGTAATATAACCTTTGTCATACACCTTACTTCTCTGTTGATTCTCTTTATGTTTGACCAATCTAAGGGTAAAAGTGGGATATTGAATTCTCTCACTATTAGTATGTGAGAGTTGATGTGAGAATTGAGCTTTAGTAGTGTTTCTTTTACATAGATAGGTGTCCTTATATTAGAGGCATAAATATTTATAATTAAAATGTCATCTTGATCAATTTTCCCTGAGATGAATAGATAATGTACATCCTGGTCTCTTTTAATTGATTTTAGTTTGAAGTCTACTTTGTTATATATTAGGATAGCAACAACAGCTTGATTCTTTGGGCCATTTTATTGGAAAATCTTTTCTCAATGCTTTACTCTGAGCCTGTGTCTGTCTTTAATGTTTAGTTGTGTTTCTGGTACAAAGCAGAAGGATGGCTTCTATTTTTGTATCTATTGTGTTAGGGTGTGTCTTTTTATAGGTGAATTGAGTGCATTAATATTAAGGGGTATTAGTGGCCACTGATTGATATGTCCTGTTTTTTGGTGGTAGCTTGTATGTATTTCCTTTCTCTGTGCTTTTCTTCTCTGGGATTACTGATTGTTTGTGGTTTCATGAGTGTATCTGGGATCTTTGGTTGGGAGTTTTCTCTCTAATGCTTTCTGAAGGGCCAGATTGGTACAGAAGTATTGTTTTAGTCTGACTTTGTTATGAAATATCTTGTTTATTCCATCTATGGTGATTGCTAGTTTTGCTGGTTATAGCAGTCTAGGTTATTCTTCATGCTCTTTTAGTGTCTGTATAACTTCTGACCAACATCTTCTTGTTTTTATTGTTTCCATTGAATAGTCAGGTGTGATTCTGAGGGGTCTGCCTTATAGGTAAGTTTTCTTTTGCAGCTCTTCAAATTTTTTGTTTGTTCTGTATGTTTTGTGGCTTAATTATTATGTAGCAAGTAGTCTTTTTCTGGGGGGGGCAAATCTATTTGGTGTTCTGTAAACTTCTTGTGTCTTTATAGATATTTCCTTTTTTAGGTTAGGAAAATTTTCTTCTATGATTTTATTGAATACATTATCTATGCCTTTGAGCTGGCATACTTCTCCTTCTTCTATTCCTATTATTCTTAGTTTAGGTCTTATCATGGTGTCCCAAATTTCCTGAACATTTTGTGTCATGTGTTATGGATTTTTTGGTTTTCGTATATTATTTGCCTGGTGAATCTATTTCTGCTATTGAGACTTGCACTCCAGAAATTCTCTCTTCTATCTCTTGGATTCTGTTGATCATTCTTGTATCTGTAGTTCCAGCTCTTTTCTTCAGATTTTCTATTTCTACCTTTGCCTCATTTGTGTCTTTTTTTTTTTTTGCTTCTAATTCACTTTATAGTTTCTGAAATGTTTCTTTCATCTTTTTGATTTTCTTCTTCTTGATTTTCTTTCAAGATGTTGTTCATCTCTTCCAGTTTTTTTTTGTTTTGTTTTGTTTTTTGTATTTTCTTCTATTTTTTTTAAAGGAATTTTTCGTATTCTGTTTGAAGGCTTTAATAATCTTCATAAAGGTGTTTTTGCTGATTTTTCCTACGGTCTTTTCTTCATTGCTCTGTCCAGTTTTTGTACTTGTAGAACCACCAGTTTCTTCTGGTGTTGATTTGTTCTTTTTTATATTGTTATATTATGTATTCTTGTACTAGCATCTTCCCATGTCCTTGCTGATTCACAATTGGTCAGCTCCTAGTCAGTTGTAGCTAGAGGACTTTTGTGTCTTCTGCCTGTTCTGAGCAAGGGGTCTGTTCAGTCTATGACTCTGCTTCTCAAAGCTAATGCCTAAGGTCTGTCTGCTGGCAGAGCCTTAGATCAGATCCTTTGGTGTGACCTTGTCCAGAAGAGGAATTCTCTGGGTGAGTGACCCAGGATCCAGATGCCGCTCACTTCTGATTCTGTTCTGCCATTTTATTAATTTTTATTGTACCTCATTTGGTTTTTATAATTTTAGAAATATATAATATAATTTTTATTGTAAATTAAAAGCCTTGTAGTTTTCTTTTTTTGAAGAAAAAAATTATTTTTATTTTATTTGCATTGGTAATTTGCTGGCATGTATGTGTGAGTATGTCATATCTTGGGGTTACAGACAGTTTTTAACAGCCATAGAGATACTTGGAATTGAACTCATGTGCTTCTAAAGAGCCGTCATTGCTCTTAGGGCTGAGGCATAACTCCAGTCCCCACTTGTTTGCTTTTTAGTAAGATACAGAAACAGTATAGATTATGATAAAAGGGGAATAAGAAGAAAGATTTGAGGAGTAGAGGGATGAGTAAAACTATTACTACCCAAAAATGATCAAAAGTATGTATAGTTGGTTAGAGAAACAAAACAAAGTACCCATGAAATGAAATTATTACATAGAACACACTTTAATGATGACAGTACAACTGTGTAACTGCTTGTAGTAGCATCAGAGTATGTTCCTGGTCCGTGAAGTAACATCTTATAGCCCATTCCCTAAACAGGAATACCTAACCCAGCCCTAATACAGGGATGAGAGACTTGGACCTACCTCAGCTTTATATGCCAAACTGAACTGACCCACGTTGGGACTCCTTGGTCTCCTTAGGGAGTGGATGGGGAGATAGAGTGGGAGGAGGCTGGAAGAGGACTTGGAGAGACCAGAAGAAGTGAAAGGAGGGGGAACACTGCTGGATACTGAAAGAATTAAATACAAAATAATAAAATAAATAAAATTTATATCTATATAAAAGTTATATGAAATTCAGATGTCATAAGTTATTAACTAGTTTTTTATCTCCATTAGTGAGGTTAAAATTATAAGACTAGAAAATATCAAATCTAATACTGATGTTAAAATACAAAATTTGGCACAATTATTTCAGAAATCTATTTTTAAAATGTTGGGAATATTGAAAATATAAGCAATGCATACACAGTAAGAAAACATAGAATGAAAATAAATCTATATTTTAATTATGAACTACAGTAAATTCAGAGGAGTAATATACTAGATGCTGGTAAATAAGATTTCTGTTGATAATATATTTAATTAAACAAAGATACATTTGTGATTATGAAATAAAGAGTATAATTTTCTGTCTATTCCATCTATTTATGCTAATAAAACAGCAGTTCCTCTATTTTGCCACAAAACAACTCATTTTTAAATAGAATGTTTTTTTTTATTATTATGAACAAAGAAGTCATACTTTCAATCCTTGTATATCCTTAATCAAGGTCCCTTCCCCCTCCCACCTCATCAGGTCATTCTTTCTTCTCCACAACTCCCCATCCCCTCTCTGGTCAGACAACAGGCAGTCCCAAAGTCCCCCTGTTCCAACATTGCTTAGATCAGCCTCCACTTCTGGAAGATCCACTTTTCTCCCCCCAACCTCAAGACTGAGTCACGTGTTCCTCTAGGGGGAGTGGGATCCAAAGGGTCAGTCCAAGGTGTTTCTGACCCCAAGCTGTTCAGTGGTTGTGGCATGCAGCTTGGGCATGCTTTTCTTTTTTCTTTTTTCTTTTTTTTTTAAACTTTATACTGTTTGGCCCATATCTTAAGCACATTACTAGCTAGCTCTTTCATCTTAAATCAACCCATTTCTACTATTCTACCCACCACTTGTCCCGCCGTGGCTCACCTGCATTTCTTACATGTCCATCTTCTTCAGGGGTCAGATGGAGACTGACTAACTCCACCCTTTCCTACCTGCCTGTCTCTTCCTCTGATACTCCTCTCACTTCTATGGTGCTCTACATAGGCCAAATCAATTACTTTATTTACATCATACAGAACATTCTACTAAATTTCCTCTATTCTGTCTAATTAAAAAGGAAGGTTTCAATTTCCATATAGCAAAATTACAAAAGAACAGCTCTCAAGCAGAAAATACAGTCACAATATCCAGTCTATTTGTATTCATAAAATTAAAGAGAATATTCCATTATCTACCTTATCATTGTGAGTCTAAAGTTTCATATCTAATATACCTTTTAAACCAAAAAGAACTATACCTATAATTATTAAACCTTCAACCACATCAAAGACCACAGAAGGATATAATGTTACCCAAATAAACAGGAAGTGCAAGCAACATCCAAAGTCTAGAAAATGACAGAGATGATATCTATCTGCCTGGAGAGTTGGCCAAAGTTCCTTTGTAACGTTGGGGCATCCATCTTCAGCCTATATGGCCCAAGTCTCTGGCAAACCTTTCAGTGATGCAGGAAATCTGACAAAGTCCATCAGTCAGTTCTCCTTGTGTCCAGAAGGATGCCTGTCAATGTTTTCTGCAAAAAAGCAAACTGAAGGACCATCTCGGCTTATTTTGCCAATGTTCAGAGGTCACTTTTCTATGGAACCTGCATGTCCATTTTATACAGCATACCATCAAGCAGTCAGTACCAGAACAGTTTCTTTCTAGTGGCTAACTGTTGCCACAAAGTAAATTCCACGTGAAGTTTCTTCAATGCCCATCATTTTCCTGAAATATATTGGTGATGCCAGGAGAAGACATGTCTCACTGTTCAGAAAAGTCTAAGTTCTTAAAATATTTTTAATGCCATATTCTGCATGTCTTTGAAGTGTTTGAAGACTACCTATCTAATTGAAATATATCTTTGTATACCTACAAAAACCTAAGTAACATTAGGTTATCATAGATGACTATTAATCTGCATTTCTCAATTACACATTACAATTTTAAATGAGTTACATCAGCATCATGCCTTAATCAACAGTAAAAAATACATACAAAATAACAAAATTGACCTTAAGTTTATATCAATAAACCAAAATCCACTTATCTTTGATAATCATTCCTATATTGTATCCTCCTACCCACCTTTTTTTTTAAGATTGACTATTACCATTAACCATTTATAGTGAAAACAAACATTAATAAGTAATATTTTGGGGAAATTGGATGTAGCTTTCTTTCTTTTACTACTTCCTGCTGTCAAAGGATGATGACTATCTCATGGGGTTTTGAAGCTGGATCATCTCAACTGGCCATCTTGGAAGCTGATCTTCCCATCAGAGAATTTCAGGTGGCCTTGGCAAATGAAACCACATTTGCCTAGAACCAATCCACAGGTTTTGATCTTCTGTGGAGACAAAAGCACAGACTCTTTTCCCAAGTAACATATTCTTATAAACAGATTTCAAAGTCAAGTTTTCTAAAAGTATATGTATTTGTTTAACTTAGCAGCCTTAGCAATCAACCATCTTTCTACAGTTAGCTCATTAAAAGTTAAAAAATAAAAAGAACACACAACAAACATAATCCAGACTCTTTGTTTATCTACCATCTTTATGTGGCCTTTATTATTCCTATTTCTCCTTTTTCAAGGGCTTTCTTCACTCTTTTTTTCCTCTCTGAAGCCTGTGCGTATTTTACATACATTGTACCATGTTTAGATGTTTTCTGAGTCTAAATTTGTTATATTGAGAATTCTTAATAATTTTCTAACCAAAAGAGCTTTTAAAATGTGGTATCACTTTAATTGCTGACTCCACCCCTTTTGGCAGCATTTCAATATGGTGAGGATCCTGCACTGCTCTGCCACTGCCAGCATCCAGAGCAGACTCAGGAAATGTTGCTACCAGAAAAAAAAACATTTTTAACTCTGTTTCCTTTCTGTTCAATATAAGCAAAAACCTTAACTCAATCACACTTATGCCAAGCCTTCCATGAAACGTATGAGTTTAAGCTGTGTGCTGTGAATGCGCCACTTTTAATTTCCTACCTGAACACCACGCTGTCTCTGCACCATAAATCATTTCAAATACTCAGTTCAGAAAACCGCTTTTGGCTCTGTTTCAGTGATCTAGAATGCCTTTTAAGCTTTTTAAACTTTCTCAGGCTTTATGTAGCTGTTCGGCCACATTGGCACCATATGTTGTAGTAAGGTTTCCTGGGCTGTTTGGTCCACAGCGGAGGTTTGGAACCTAGTCCATGCTGCAGCTTTTGTCCCCCAAAGAAATGAATAAGACGCTTATATCCTTTATACTGTTTGGCCCATATCTTAAGCACATTACTAACTAGCTCTTTCATCTTAAATCAACCCATTTCTACTATTCTACCTGCCATGTGTCCCGCTGTGGCTCACCTGTATTTCTTACATGTCTGTCTTCTTTGGGGGTTGGATGGAGACTGACTAACTTCACCCTTTCCTACCTGCCTCTATTTGCTATTTTCTTGTTTGTTTGTTGGTTTCTTTAGAGTCCACTAATGAGTGAGTACATCTCCTGCTTATTTTTCTGGGTTTGTGATAACTTGCTCAGGAGGATATTCTCCGAATCCATCCATTTGCCTGCAAATTTTAGGATATCATTTTTTCTTACTGCTGAGTAGTACTTTCTTACATTGTGTAGATGTACCACAGTTTGTTAATCCATTCTTCAGTTGAGGGACATCTAGGTTGTTTCCAGGTTCTTGCTATTACAAATAATGCTGCTATGAACATAGTTGAGCTAAAGCCTTTGGAGTGTGACTGTGCATCCCTAGGGTATATACCCAGAAGTGGTATTGCTGGGTCCTTGGGGAGATTGATTCTCAATTTTCCGAGAACTCTCCATACTACATTCCAAATTGGCTGAACAAGCTTACACTCCCATCAACAATGGAGGAGTGTTCCCCATGCTCCGCATCCTCTCCAGCATAGGCTATCCTCTGTGTCTTTTATCTTAGCCAATCTGACAGTTGTCAGGTGGTATCTCAAAGCTGTTTTGATTTGCATTTCTCTGATGACTAAAGATGGTGAGCACTATTTCAAGTGCCTTTCAGGCATTTGTCATTCTTCTGCTAACAATTCCCTTTTTAATTCTAAGCCCTATTTTTTGAATGGGTTATTCAAAGTTTTGGGCTCTGGTTTCTTGAGTTCTCTATAGCTTTTAAAGTTCAGGCCTGTATCACTTGTAGGGTTGGTGAAAATCTTTTCCCATTCTGTAGGCTGTCGTTTTTTCCTATTGACAGTGTCCTTGGCTTTAGAGAAGCTTCTCAGTTTCAGGGGATCCCATGTATTGATTGTTGATTTTAGTGTCTGCACCACTGGTGTTATATTTAGGAAGTGGTCACCTGTGCTAATTCATCGAAGTGTATTTCCCACTTTTTTTTCCTATAAGGTTTAAAGTGGCTGGGTTTATGTTGAGGTCTTTGATCCACTTGAATTTGAGTTTTTTCTAGATCAACTTGTAATTAATAATAGTAGATTCTTTGGTTTATTCAATTTAGTCTAGTGTCATCAAAATTTGGTTTCTTTGCATCTATACTTATTCTTATTTTTTCCAATAGTTTTATGAGAAAATACAATGCCATGACATTTTTGTTCATGACTCTCAACTCAGAGTAGATTTTAAAACTGAAAAGATATTATTAGAAGTAGTATTAGGAACTGACTATATATTATTAGAACTAGTATTAGGAATTGATAAACTCTTAAACATATTTTGGAATTGTACAAAAATTATGTAATTATCAATTGCTTTCAGTACAGATAAAATGAATCATGGTGTGAAAGTCTCCCCAAAATGACAATGTATAGATCAGAAAAGGTGTATAAACATACTTTTATGCCTTTTTATGGCTTGTTGAGGCAAATAAATACTTCTCTTTTCTCTACTAGTTTAGTAACTAAAAATTCTGTTATCTGATTGAGATCATCATGTTTATAGTTTATTGGAGAAGTATTGTTTCTTCACATATCTAAATACTTAAAATTTGTTGTTCTTTCTTCTTTCTATTATTTTTTATATTTCATATGTATAAAAATATTTTTTTAATTTATAAAAATTGTTTATTTATGGTACCAACTTAAGTCCTATATCTTAGTGTATTTATTAAGTTCTTATAGTCATCATTACCTATTGTGAAGCTACTGAAAGAACTGATATACCATTGAGACTTAGGTCACTAAAGAGTTGCTACTCATTTTCATGTCACTATATTTCAATTCACTAATGCAGTCATGAGTAAGTATGTTAGGACTATAGTATTTGCTCCATGATAAAGCATTTTTAATGGAGTTCTCAATTTCAACACACACAGAAAATCAAGCCTAGTGTGATCACCTCACTGCAATCCCAGCATTCAAGGTGCAGAGAAATGGATCATGGAGAATTCTAAGTAACTATATCAGCCAAGCCTGTGAACCTGCGTTTCAGCAACAAAACCTGCCATAGTAAATAGAATGGTAAGTGATCAAGAAGATACTCAAAATTTATGCCTCCTACTACTTGTAACTATTCCTATGAAAACAAGCACCACATATTCAAGAAAACTAATAAACATGTACATGCAAAACAAAACAAATTTTGTGAAAAAACTGTATCTTTAGAATAACTGTATCTTGAAAATCTGCAAGACATTACTTAATATAAAAATTACTTTGCAATATTTTATGGTATTTTTACTCTAAAAATAATTTTAATAGAAGATTTAATTAACACAGTGAAAATTGTCAAATAAAATTATTGCAAAATTTTGGAGAGAAAATATTTTGATCAAGAGAAAAATTGTTGTGTAAATTTATATAGTTAAGTCGTTGTGCATGTTATTGAAGATTGTTTTTATAGAGACAGAATATTCTATCCATTTGCAGATATTTTAAATACTATATACCTGGTCAATTTCCCAATACTGTGATTTCAATATCTATATAAATTATGTTAAAATGTATTTCTTCTGTCAGAGATAAGCCCAAAATTGACAGATGATATGAGAGTTCATTTTAGACCAACAGTTGATAAATTTCAAGATCCAGTACTTTTGCCTTCTCTTTCTAAAGAAAAGCCTACAGTAACATATCAGCAACAATACTAACAATAATAATTATGTCTTGTTTTTCAACTGACAAAGGCACTATTTGTTTTTCTCTAAAGAGAATTAATTATGTTTATTTCTGAAAATGAGTTATGGTTTGGAAAATCATATCAGTGGATAAGGCAATTATGCAAACAAGAGTTGTTGCTTTAATATCCACTAATAAAGCAAACATCAGTGAATATGTTCACTGAAAACTTTCTGCAGTTTATACTGGATGTGTATTTCCAATACTGTCTCCCTCTCTCCTCACTCATCCTGAAGTTCTGCTAAATTTCTTTAAATTTGTAAGTTAGTTCTTAGAAAATAATTTAACTTCTGTGTCTCAAGATGTCCATGTTTATACATCAGTGCTAATTTTCAAACTACAATCCATCTATAGCATATTAGAATGCCTTTCTTCACAAGTAGATTAGACTCAGGTTGCTTTTTTAAAAAAACTTTATCTATCTATCTATCTATCTATCTATCTATCTATTTATTTATTTTACACTTGGTCTCTTTTTTTCCCTTCTCTCCTCTTCCTCATCCCCTCCCCTACATCCACTCCTCCTTTATTTCTATTCAGGAATAGACCTGTCTCTCATGGCCATCAACAAAACATGGCATACCAGTTTTCAGTAAATGTACCTCCCCTTATATGAAGGCCAGTCAAAGTGACCCAGTTTGAAGAACTGGGTCCCAAAAACCAGTAAAAGAGTCAGAGACAAGCCCTGCTCCTACTCATAGAAATCCCACAAGAGGGCCAAGCAACATAACTGTCACATGTATACAGTGTTCTCAGGTTTTCTTATTCATTTTTCATTATGAATAAAGTCATATTTATTATCTGTGTATATTCTTGTTCAAGTTCCCTTCCCCCTCCCAACCTTCTAGTCACTCTCTTTTCCACATCACATTATCTTATCCCCAGCAAGGGCAGGAGGTCCTAAGCTTTCAATATGGCTTACTCGAACATCTACTCCTGGCAGGTTTGCTTTCCTCATCCCAACATCAAGACTGGGTCAGGTGTTCCTCTGGAGAGAGTGGGATCCAAGGTGCTTGCGCAAGGTCTTTCTTTCACATCACTAGCTGTTCATTGTTTGTGGTTTGAAGTCTGGACATGCTTTGCTTTTTTGTATTTTTGTTTAAAATCCAATAATGAGTGAGTGCATCCCTTGTTTCTCTTTCTGGGTTTGTGATACCTTGCTCAGTAGGATATTCTAAAAATCTATCCATTTGCCTGCAAATTTTAGTATGTCATTTTTTCTTACTGCTGAGTAGCACTCCATCATGTAGATGTATCACAGTTTTTTAATCAATTCTTCAGTTGAGGAGCATCTAGGGGGTTTCCATGTTCTTGTTATCATGAATAATGCTGCTATGAACATAGTTGAACTAATGTCTTTTGAGTGTGAATGTGCACCTTTAGGGTATATGCCCAGTACTGGTATTGCTGTATCCTTGGGGAGACTGATTCCCAGTTTTCTGAGAAACTGCCATACTGCATTACAGAGTGGCTGATCATGCTTACACCAACAACAATGGAATAGTGCTCCCCTTGTTCCACAACATCTCCCGCATAGGCTGTCATCTGAATCTTTTATCTTAGCCAATCTGACAGGTATTTCAAAGTGGTTTTGATTTACATTTCTCTGATGGCTAAAGATGATGAGCACTTATTTTTCTTTTATTGTTATTATTATTATTATGAACAAAGAAGTCACACTTTCTAAGCTTGTATATCCTTATTCAAGGTCCCTTCCCACTTCCACCACATCAGGTCATTCTTTTTCTCCACAAATCCCCATCCCCTCTCTAGGCAGGGAACAGACAGTCCCTTAGTCTCACTGCCTCAATATTGCTTAGTTCAGTCTCCATTCCTGGCAAATCCACTTTTCTCCCCCCTCCCTCAAGAGTGAGTCAGGTGTTCCTCTAGCAGGAGTGGGATTCAAGGAGTCAGTCCAGGGTGTTTCTGATCCCAAGCTGTTCAGGGGTTGTGGTTTGAAGCTTGGGAATGCTTTCCTTTTTTCTTGTTTGTTTGTTTGTTTGGTTAGAGACCACTAATGAGTTAGTACATCCCCCGCTTATCTTTCTGAGTGTGAAATACTCTTGATAAGATAATAGAGAATCAATTGCAATTAAATGATTGCATACATTTACTATGGTAGATGTCCGTGTGTTACTCAGGATTGCAGCATAGTGTTCTGCCTATATGCTAAAAAATTGAGTTATTAAAATAAAAGACTTTATGATATAGAATAACAAACCCTGCATCTAGAAGTAAAAGGCTATAGCTATAAATTAGACCTGTGTTGTTGAAGAATCACACCTTCTGCTTCAGTACACACATTTACATGATGAAATGAGTCTCTTCATACTGTTTATGAAATCTGTTGCAACAGGATTTGCAGAGTATGAATAAATCAATTTAAGAAAATACATCTAAGCAGTGGTGCTAGTTTATCTGTATTATAAGGACACAATGATTTCAGTGTAAGGCACTTAAATGTGATTAAAGTCAGAAGCTATTTTTATTTTTGGTTTCATCTCAGTCATACAGATAACTGAATATAACTGATAATCTTCCTCTACATAAAGAAAACTCAAAGTATAAAGTCTTTTCATTTAACTCATCAGATAACTTATGTTTAAAAGAAAATCGGATTTTTAGCAAAATGAATATACATATGTGAATATATATATATGTATATATATCATGAAGACTCCATGTTTGTATATGTGTGTATAAGATAGCCTGATGTACACCACTGCGTCTGACTACATTAGCCTTTTTCAAAAACCTTGCGTTTGACTTCTTTGTTCTGAAGATATTTAGTTTATTCAACCAACACCATAAATATCTTCTCTTTTTCTTCCAGATAAAAATTATTAATGAAATCCATGAACAACTTTATAAAGGGTCAGGTGTCCGTTATTTGATTGACAATTAAAACTGGGCACTTCTTTTAATCTGAGGAGTGTAGTGTAGTCTGTGTAGATAACCTTGTCAATTCAGTGATACTTCGTCCCAGTGAGTTACAGTACATTTAGATATGTTTGTCCCAGGGTTTACAACACTTTCATCTTTCATTGAGGTTGTCACAAAACACAGAGAATATTTCTTATGCTCACATTTGTCATTTCAAAGATTTAGGAAAATAGGAATAGAAGAAAGAAAAGTTTGAGAAGTAGACAAGGAAGAAGGGTCACTTAAGAAAATATTCCTGGCTTCCCTTGAGCAGTGAGTTATGGGATCAGAATCTAATCCTGGTGCATGAGCTAGCTTTTTTGAAGCCTATTACCTATAGTGGGGCACTTTGCACAGTAGGAGGGAGGGGTTTGGACCTGCTTCTCCTGAATGTACCAGGGTTTGCTGACTCCCAATGGGAGGCCTTATTCCTTTGAGGGACAAGATAGGGGTGGGATGGAGGAGAAGGCTGAGGGGGAGAGGAATCAAGGATAAAAGGGGATCTGTGGTTGGTATAAAAGATGAATTAAAAACAATTTTTAAAAAAGAAAGGAAAATACTTTTGTTTAATTGACAATACATTCTTAAGGGTTATCATAATGAGTATATTACATATTATAAATGTTGTAAATTTAATTATGCATTATCTGTTATAATTTAATGAATAAATAGAAATGATACTTGTCATGATTTTTTAATACCCAGCAAAATATTCACTAATAAATGATGGAGTAAAATATCTTGATCTTCTCTTATTTACCTCCAATGTGAGATGTCATCAGTAATTCTCATTTAAATTAATATAAATTTTAAAAGGTTAGAAATAACACATATACAAACTTTACAATGATAAGTATTAATGCATGAGAATAAAACATAAGCAAGACAAAGATTATTAAACTATATTCTGAAAACATTAGTATGTATTATATATATATGAGTTTATATAAAAAACAATTGCCTTAAAGTTAATTTTATTATTATTTACTAAAACCACCTAGAATCACCAGTTACCCCAGTGCCAGAAACAAATACCCTCCAATGCATTGGCAAATGGGACCACTTCCTAAATATAACACCAGTAGCATAAACACTAAGAACAACAAGCAATAAGTGGGACCTCCTGAAACTGAGAAATTTCTGTAAGGCCAAGGGTGCAGTCATTAAAACAAAATGACAACCTACACAATGGAAACAAAATTTTCACCAACCCTACAAGTGACAGAGGACTGATCTTTAAAATATATAGAGAACTCAAGAAACTAGAGCCCAAAACCTTGAATAACCCAATCAAAAAATGGAGTTCAGAATAAAATTCTTAGGAGAAGAGTTACAAATGCCTGAAAGGCAACTGGAAAAAATGTTCAACATCTTTAGCCATTAGAGAAATGCAAATCAAAACAACTTTGAGAGAAAACTGTTAGTCAGTAAAAGTATTTCTAATTAACTGAATTTCTTTGTTGTTAAAAGCTAAATTAAATTTGGAGATAGAGAATTCAACCTAGGTAGAGTTAGCTGGAAATGAAAGAAAGTCATAGAGTTATGTCAGGATCACTTAGGCCTCCTAATGAATAAAGCTACAGAAAGTTTTACTGAATACATAATGTTACTGATTATAATACAAACAGCATAAATATTCATAGCTTTATGTTGATAGAAATAAATGATTTAATACCTTAGTGAATACTGAAGAAGTTACAAACTACACTGAGAATTCCAAATATATGTTAAGATTAAAAGAAAATAGATAAATATATAATGAGCTAATCAAAATAATCACCCAAAATAAAGTCCACACATGTTGGAGAAAGTAAGGATCATATTTTCAAAAGAAGAATTACTAAAAAGCCTTAAATTGTGTTTTCAAAAATTTCACTTTAAGGTTTTTATCATCTTTCTATCATCCATCTCATTTAAATATAGAATTAGTTTCTCACATTGAGTTTGGTTTGGTTTTAATCATGTATTTTTACATAAGGTTTTTTAAATTTTTTTGATAATTTCTAGCAATATGTTTTGATCATATTTATTCCTTCACTTACCTCTCACTGTCCTTCCATTTACAAACCTTGTACTTATATCTTCTTCTTTTTTTAACCTCTCAAGTCAAGTATTTATAGTACACATATGCTCTTGAAAGTGTGGTCCTGCATTAGAATATAAACAACCTACCAAGGGAAACAGCCTTAAAGAAAACTGATTCTCACTTGTAGAGAGCTGTGTTGTACTGTGCCCTAAAGATGGTGCCAGTTTCTGCCTTCCACCTTCCTGATGGTGAGTGCTCTCAGGAGTAAACACTCACTTTCCAGCACTGATCAGGTATCTGTAGCTCTTCAGTTAGTGATAGAGTTTATTGTGTACTCCTACCCTTCTTATACTGTGATATGCAGGATTCATCACATGCAGATCTTATGCCACAACTTATAAAGCTCCTACTTTAAATATGCACTGCTATGCTAGAAAAATTATTTTTTTTCATGTAATCTCCTGTAATCCTTGGCTTCTAAAATCATTATATTTTAATTATTTATAATATAAAGTCTTTTTATCAGCAACTTTCTGATTGAATTTAAGTATGCATTTGAGAATTTATTCGTTCTTGATGACTATCAGAGTGAAGAGCATGTTACAAGGTAAGTTATAGGTTCTAAGGGAGAAAGTGTTCCTCAATCAAAAAGTTGCTGATTTCTGTTAATAATTCAATTCAAATACATAAAATAATGGAAGAAAATATTAATCATTTCCTTTGTAGAAACCTAGCAAATGTATGTATCTTAAATGAATGACCAATGTCATATTATTGTTAATATAATCATTTTTTCAAGAAGATGTTATTTGTGACATTTTTTTAATATACAGCCATGCTTAATAATGATTAAGAAAAAAATTAAATATTCAAGAAAAGAGAGAAGTATTATATAAAAAATTTCCTCAAAATCTTCTAAATTGTAACAGTATTACCTATTAGAAATGAAGACCCTGTGAAAAGTTGAAAAGGTTATAGAAATATGGTTGCTGGAGGTACTTGGCATCTTTATTTGTAGTCTTCAAGAAAGATGTTTAAAATGTATAAGAGTTCTTAAGAGGAAAAATTCTAAAGTCTGAAAGAAAAGGAGCATCATTCATTCAATATCCAGTTGTTTAACAATGTCAGGCTCTTTGTTTATATATTTAAAAGATTATTTGCAAGGTGAAGGGAGTACATGTAATTTTATTCATAGTTAAATAGTTTCTTTTGTTTTATTTTTCTTCTTATAAGTGAAGAAAACCAATCTAGAGATTCCTGTCGAGACATTGCCTTATATCTCACTACTTATTTTGAACAATCTTACTACAAAAGGCTATGTTAGCAACCTGGTCACAAGATACCCAATCATGTAGCCATAACACTTTTCATATCAATACATTTTTAATCTATAGGGCCCGGAAAAAGGCACAAAGAGTCCCTATTATTTCTCTGAGCAGAAAATCACAACTAGATCACATAAAAAGAAAAGAAGTAGGTAGTGGATTTTGATTGGGCAACCATTAGTGTATGAACAAATAGACTATAACTGTTCTGTCCTCTTATTTCATCCATATTCACTAGGTCAAGTATGTTATTATCCAAATAAATTACCTGAGTTGGAAATGAGAAAAAAAGAAAAAAAAAAAGTCTGAATAAGTGGAGATAGTGATTAATAGATTATATCAGACCTAACATTTGATTTTCACAAATGTGTTATTATTTTCTCAAACAATAAAATCACCTTAGGAGTAATCTGCAATATTAGGATTTGAGTAAGTTTTATATTATCTTGAAAGTTTGATGGTAAACAGCTTATTTTCAAATAAAAATTGAATATATCTTTATAGAAAATGTGAGTGGAGCCTTAGAATAAAGGGTAATATCAAAATATTCAAAATATATCAAAATATTCAAAATATGTGGGTTAGTGATGCTGATTCAATTCAAATTTCCAAGGCTATTTTAATTTTGAGAGAATTTTTTTTTGACCAAAGCGATCTCATGAAAACCTAAAAACAACTCAAGCTGTTGGAAAGGCTATTATTTGTTCTCCCCAAACAATTAGGCCCTATTGTTGAAGACACTACGTGCATAAGTTACTGACCATGGAGAAGTTGAGATGGTGCTTGTGTAGAACCTTTACCCGTAAGGACTACTTTCAGTTCATGGTACTAGAAGATATTCTGTATTTGACCAGATCAGAATTGTGAACACCTTCTCAGCTATAAAGCCTTCCATTTAAAATAGTAACATGCCACCAAGATACACTGATTCAACAGGGACCCAAACTTTATGGCAGTAGCTAACACATATCTTATTTGAACAAATGTCTATTCCATGGGATTGAACCCATTTCTCATGTTGATTGGTTGACCAAGAACCTGAGACTACATAACCAGGAAACCTAGAGAAAAACCTATATATATGACTGTTCAGATAATGGAACATAGTAATAACTACATACTGCTAAATCCAGAGATAAATGTCTTGGTCAACTATCATCACTAAAGCTTCTTCCTGCAGTAGATGAGGACAGAGACCCACAATCAGATAATATCCGGAGAATAAGAGCCTTTAAAACACAAAATACTAAATGGAATGTCTCCGCCAAATGCTTCCCCCTGGGTACAAAGAATTCTGTGAAAGAGGAGAACAAATGAGTGTAAGATCCAAATGGAATGAAGGAAAGACAAGAATCAATGCCTTCTTAGCATAACACAACTAAAGAATATAAACTCACATCCACCATGGCAGCATGCACAAAGGCCTGCATGTGCATGCATCCTAATCCTAGAACAGAAGGAAGTTGAGAAATTCCCCACCACTAACCCCAAATCTATACAAAACTGATAACCACTTGGAAATTAAAACTTAGTTTAGTGTTTTGGTTGTTTGTTTTCCAAGGAAAATTTGCTGGGAAAACAAACCACTCTTAAGCATAGGCCTGATTCTAAGCAGTGGACTGAATAAAAAAAATGAATATATTTGCAACTTTGGAGGTGCTTAGACTTATAACGTTTAATCAAGGCATTTACAAATATTTTGTAGCTTGTGCCAAAACAAGCAACCACAACATCCTCCGCAGGGTGGCAGGGTGATTGCAACCTCAGACCAAGAAGCTCCCCTACAGGCAGCTTATACCTAGAGTAACTTTCTTCTCCTCTGATGCTGTAAGAAATAAGCCCTGCTGAAGACTGACAGGAAAGATTGGGAGAAGAAGAGGGAGGGGGAGCAAGGGGATATATGGATAAAAAAACTTTATTTTACAAATAAGTAAGTAAAAACAAAATAAGCCCCGATGCCCAGGTTGTTGTGTATAGTTTGGTACCAGGCCTTCAGAGCAAGCACAGTCCAGTACAGGCTGACTTTTCTGTATGTGTGTCCCTGTCTGTCCTTTCTCCATTCTGCTTCTGCTACAATTAATATTTCCAGGAACAAGCTTTGAATGGTGCAATACAATGACTTCTAAATTTTGATGAATGTTTAGTTTTTATTTACTATATTTGCTTTAATGAATTATTGATAGTTCAGTGGAAACGTTTTGTGGGTTTTGTGTCTTCTTTGGAATAAAAGAGTTGAACATGTTTAACTTCTTTGACATGTTACTCTAGAAAAATATGTATTACATAGATACTTTGAATACAGTTCATGATGTGCCTTCAGTTCCAAGTTATTACCGGAAACAAAGGTATTCATCGGCTTTTGCACACACAAATGAACAGGCCTAGGAAACAGGGGGTTGTATTCAGTTATAATTGTATTCTGTTTTATTTTTTTCTATTATCAATGACTGAATTTGCATCAGAAATGTAAAGCAGATGTCCCAAGTTTCTGAATCCAAACTGTCCCAAACACTCTGCATAAACATGTAACAAATGCCACCTATCACGGTATGCTGCATGTGTATTTGAATAAATAATCCATTATTATAAGCTCTCAAATTTTTGGATAGCATCTGTCAACCATAAATTCTAAGCTTCAGTGTTTATTCTAAACAGAATCATTATATTTTTGGAAATGAATTGTTTAATACAATGTAAACACTTCTTTTAGCAGTGGGAAATTAATGTGATCTAATCCAGGTTGTTTTTATTAATATAACCATGATAAGGGGAATATCTCTATGTTATAATCATACCATGTTTGTTGTTTTATTTGAGAAAGTTTTCAAAATGCCATTGATGACTTAAAAACCCTTTGTTTACCTAATTATAAGCTGCTTGGGAGTCTGCTATAAACTTTGTCACATAGAACCCTTAATGCCTTTGGATTCTGTGGTTTGTGAAGATTTTCCTGGGTATTGGGAAAATTCTTTTTTCCTCATCTCTGCCTATTTGCCTTCTGTTCTTCTTACACATAACCTTCCATTGGTACATCTGTTAATTGTCTTCACAGGATTTTTACTGTTTCTCACAAACATATTTTACTGTATATCAGAAGAACTCTTAAAAATCATGTAATAGGTGCTTTTTGAGTATCTGTGAAGTTACAATCAAGATTTTTCTAAGTATCAATATATTTAGAATGTGCACCAATATATTTATATAGAAATATATATACCTATGAACATATATATTCATAATCACATTTTTTATTTAATTTTGTTTCCTTTTTCCTTCTGCCTATGATTCAAAGCCTAAAAACCTTCATCATTTATTTTTAGTGATAAGGATGTGATTTAATTTTCCTCTTGTTTATTATGAATAAAGTCACATTTTCTCTCCGTGTATATCCTTTATTCAAGGTCCTTTCCCCCTCCCACCCCCTCTAGTCTCTCTCTCTTCTCCACATCTTCCTATCTCCTCCGCCCCGCCCCCCGCAGCCTGAGCAGGAGATTCCAAGGTCCCAATATTGCTCAATTTAGCATCCATTCCTGGCAGATCCAGTTTCCTCCCACCTACATCAAGACTGAGTCAGGTATTTCTCTAGAGGGAGTGGGATGAGATCCCAAGCTGTTCAGTGGTTGTGTTTTGCAGCTTGGACTTGCTTTGCTTTTTGCTTTTTTGTTTAGAGTCCACTAATGAGGGAGTACATCCCATGCTTATTTTTCTGGGTTTGACATACCTCACTCAGGAGGATATTCTCCAAATCCATCCATTTGCCTGCAAATTTTAGGACAACAATTTTTCTTACTGCTGAGTAGTACTCCGTTGTGTAGATGTACTACAGTTTGTTAATCCATTCTTCGGTTAAGGGGCATCTAGGTTGTTTCCAGGTTCCTGCTATTACAAATAATGCTGCTATGAACATAGTTGCTCTTAGTTTGATTTTTTTCCTGATTGTTTTACTGCTAACTCTTTGAAGATATTTTTTTTCTAATCATTTCTACCAAATAAAATTTTACTGGAATTTAAATGCAGCATGGTCATTTATGTATTGATGCTCTTTGGGGTAGCATCACTCTACAGATTTTTTGTGTTCTCAATAATAAATTTTGATCCCTTATGATGATATAGCCTGAGCATGTTTGCTGTCTGTATATATGCATCTCTATCTACAGTGATCTGAATTCTCTCTTTACCCATATCTATCATTTATAACCTAGAGATAGATAGAAAAGTTTCAGACATTGTAAACATTTGTATCAGACCAGAGAAATAAGACTGCTGTGTCCAATAAAGATGAGTTACAGAAGTCCTTCATGGCTGTGCCTAGATGAAAGATAAATATTTACACGTTTCATTCATTACATAAATATTCACTTGGCATCCGTACCTCCCCACAAAGTTGCTAAAATAACAAGATACAATAATAATGCCCTCATTGACATGTATATATTTTACTTATAAAATATGAAGTATTTCTGACACTGGGGTTTAAATTAAAAGAAATTCCTTATTATGAACATATACTGTATGATGGAGTATTTACTGTAAATATAAATTTTGTTTGCTAATTTTGCTGTTCCCTCCCTGTGAGTGATATTAATGATAGATATTTAGATAGATGTATTTAATCTCATCATATATTCTTAGATTGTGTTATTTAATTTTCTTTGAATTTTGTCCTTTGGGAAGTTAATATTTTATTGTGAATAAAGTCATATTTTTTAATCCAAAATTATTTTGCATATCATTTTCTATAAATTATGGATTCTGCATTTTAATTTTGATGGGAGAATTGCATATATACACATGTGTGTCTCCATATCTTTGTGTTTCTTTTTGCTTTATCTTTGCCTTTTTTTATATTTTGTTTATTTTGTCACACAAAAATTTGGGTTTTTTTATTTTGTCTTATATTATTCTATTATTCTGCCTTAGATGTTTATTGATTTCTAATAAGAAACTAGATGCAGAAATGAGGGGAAATGATGAAAAATGGAGGGGGGAACTGTAATAAAATATATCATTATAAAAAATTCTATTTTAAATAAAAGAAAAAGAAATGGAAATGTTTCTAAAGTTTTTATTTCTTTTGTACATAGTTGTATGTGTGTGTGTTTTGTGTGTATGATGCATGTGTGAAATTTTATATTCTATTTTTATGTTTATGTGGGTTCTTGGAACTGAAACTGGTTTGTTGTGTGTGTAATGAAATACTTTTATCCAATGAGCCATCTCAGAGATCAAAGTATAGCTTTGGACATTTAAGGAGGTAATATGAGATGGAAGCTTGGAAATATGCACATTACATTCTTTCAAGAGTCATATGCTGTTAGAACAATTTGCATTTAGTGATTTTAAATAAATACAAACTACTTAGGGAAGTTTTAATCCCAGCGAAAATGTCAAAATTAAATGTAGGACACAGGACTCCATTTTACAAAATCTTCATGTTTTAGTTGTAAATATTGCTACATTTATGACCTTATTTGTAAATCTATAAACATAGAAAATTTAACTTGTTATTCTTAAAAAGAATTGTAGGAATTCCAAATATAATATATAGATGAGAGAAAGAAAAATATTCTCTTTGATAATGCCTTTTCTCTGTTAGAGCTACAAGTATTATATAAGAGAAACAATCACAAGTTTATATTTAAGTCTCTAAAAATCCAGCCTACTAAGTTAGACCACTGCCATAAAGTTAAAATTATTTATTGCAATAGTCTTTCAATTTTATAATTTATAACTAAGCATAAGGAGAATAAGAGCCATCTTCAGACATTACAAATAATAGCCTCAATTTTCTTTATTCTCCATTTATTTAATTTCATCTACTCACTTCTAATGATCATGAACTTTTAGCTTATTTAGTCTTTTTCAAAGACCTTTATTATGTTTGTTCAAAAAAGAAAGAGATGCCATATTTAAATATAGGTTTGATTGAGAGTGACATTATTAAAAATTATAATTATTTTAAATTTTAAGATGGGTTTTTATTGGGTAACAACACTACATTTGAAGGTCTCTCTAATACTCTTCTTGCCCATCAACTGAATGGCCCTATCTTAGATCCACACTGTTAATTTCATTGCAGTGATTGATAAACCTTGTCAGTTTGAATTTATAAACCTGGTATTTTCAGTGTTGTATTTATTGCTTGCTTTTTTTCAAGTGGCCATTTCGTCTGTGCAGTTTAACCAATGTTAAATTTCAGACACAGAAAAAAGATAATTATAAACATTTAAATGATGGATGTTAATTTGATTCTAATAAAAGTCATGTAAATTAAGCTCATATCTGTAGTGATTATAAAGCAAATTTTATTATTAGATAATAAATATGTCCATACTCTTACAATCTACCACTATAATGATCTCTTTAAAAATTAATATCATTTAAATAATCATTATGAGTAAGTATGTCATCCACACTACTCAGCAACATAGGCTTTAAAAACCAATTAAATGGGGGACCGGTGCTCTCGGTGCTCTCTGCAGCGTCCCAGCACACTCTGGAGCAGGGGGCAGCTGAACTCTGCACCTGGCCACACCCACAGCTCCTGCTGCTGCTGAGGGTATCTGCAAGGATCCCTACTGCGACCCCGAACTGAGTGAACTGAGCAAACCAACTGCAGGGGTCTCTGAGGGGCGGATTCGAACCCTGACCAGAGGTGAGGAGGGT
>PVIH01018305.1:0-38931 GCA_004025045.1 Sigmodon hispidus | reverse complement strand
TTTTTTTTTTTTTTTTTACAGATTTATCTATTTATCATGTATACTGTATACAGAAGAGGGCACCAGAAGTCATCATAGATGGCCGTGAGCCACCATGTCGGGGAACCAAACCCAGGACCTCTAGAAGAACAGTCAGTGCCCTCAACCTCTGAGCCATCTCTCCAGCACCCCCACCCCGTGTCTTAAATGGTGTCCATGTCTACCATTACTATATCTTACAGAACAATTCTCAGCAGTCTAAAAACTGTGTGTGACAGCTGGAGAGATGTCTCCACAGTTAAGAAAGAGCACTTATCACTTTTCTAGAGGTCCCAGGTTCAATTCCCACCACAAACATGATGGCTTACAACTGTCTGTAACTCCAGTCCCATGGGACTCAATGCCTTCTTCTGACCTCCATGGGCACTAAGCACAAATGTGGTACACAGACATGCATTCAGACAAAAAAAGTGGGAAATTTTTTAAAAAAATAGAAAAAGGAAACACTCTCGCCGCAGAGTGCTGGCTCTTCTTTATAAAGCTTTGTAGGAAAACAGGTTGCCAGGAGCCCAAAGTTTCTGGGCCCATGTTTCAGCCTCACGATGCCCTCTAGTGGGGATTTTTCAGAAGATAATTAAGAAGCCAGTGGTAGAATGGGCTCTGTGGGACACCAAGGTAACCAGATCCACAGCTTTGCCAATATCTGCCCAGGCAGGACTTAGAGGCACCCACCTCAACCTATCTGACCTAATTTCCTTACCTTGATCTTATTCTCCCAATAATCTCAAGCTGTTCTCTCTTACAGGAGCTTCCTTGTCTTCTATGCCTTAAATACACATCCCCAGATACTGAGTGTCACACTCCTTCCTTTGGTTGCTACTCAAAGGGTCCAGGAGGACCTTTCACCTTCCTAATCAAGTAGACAAGTTCCCCCAACATCTGACACATTATCACCATCATTATCACATAATCTTAAGTCCTGGCTTAGACAGATTTTTCTGTTTTTACTTAGTCTTTCTGTTCCAAGATCACATTCAGGATATACAGCATTAGCCATTCGGTTGCCAGAGGCTCTTAGCTATAGCAATGACCTTAATCATCTTCAGGCATACTGGTCATATATTAAATATTCACTGTGGTGACATATCATGCATCAAATAAAGACTGCCTGAAGATCAGAGGACAGAACCAGCCACGGAGTTACCCATAAAGGTCAGGCAGTGGCAACACACACCTTCAATCCTAGCACTAGGGAGGCAAATGCAGAGATCAGTCTGGATCTCTGTGAGTTCAAGGCCACATGGGCTACATGAGATTGCTCCAGCCCTTGGGATCCCATGCATCTGCTCCAGTAAGCACACATGCTTTTAATCCCAGCATTAGGAAGTTTGAAACAGGAAGTGATATGGCTGAGCAGAGAAGAGTATGTAAGGTGTGGGAGGAATTCTCCTAGTCAGTCTGAGAATTCATGGAGACAGCTCTTCCCATTTCGTCCTGAGGAACTGACTAGGTGAGAAGTGGCTGTGGCTTGCTCCTGTCTCTCTGTCTATTGGCATCTGCACCAATATCTGGCTCTAGGTTTTTATTATAATATCATTCGGACTTGTGCAGTAACTCACATCCTGTATGTCACCTCCTTCCTGGTGGGAAGAAAAGCTCTCAGACAGGAGTTCTGTCTGTTCCCTGTCCCTCACCACCTAAACCAGATCCTGCCCCGCTTGCAGGTGTTCAATGACCCACTGCCACATAAATGCTACATGAGTCACTGAGACTTTCCAGCATCAGAGAGACCTCCTTTCTCATGTTGTAAATAAACAAAGCAGGAGGGTCGGGTAACTGCTAGACAGAAGAACCAGAACATCTTTGATCTCCTGTTACCACTTCCTGGGGACCATTCAGCCACTGCTAGCCCAACACTTCAAGCTGCCCTAAAGCAAAAGCTGGGAATTGATCTTGGTTGCTACCTCAATAGCCTCTCCTGTAGAATAGGGCTTATTTGGGTCACCAACTTAGAAATGTGATTGTGTTTTGCCATTATTTTCTAAATGTATCTAGACAAACAGAAGGATCTGCTGGCACTTCTCACTGGGAGACAGCTAGGAAACGCAAAGGGGAAAAGAGTGAGCTCTTTCAGACCTTGTCAGAGCTTACTGGGCCCTGGCCAATCACCGGAAACCTACACTAAATGCCAGGAAATTCCACCAAAGCTATGTGTAAGTGGGAAAAGGTGGGTAGCTTCCCCCTGCCCCACCAACTCCTGCCAAACCCAATGTTACACAATTAGCAGTTCTGTCTCTCTCTGCCTCTCCTGCCCATCAGGCTGGCCTCAGACTCATGGCGACCATTCTGCTTTAGCTTCCCAAGTGCTGAGATAGCAGGAGTGACCTATACTATCCCTGGCTGATGGTTCTACATTTTACCTACCCCTCTTTAATATCTTCTCAGCAAAACTAACAGGGATTTTCCCGTCATGACAGCTGCTGGGCAGCCTTTCAGAGTGGGCTTTAGTGACACCCAGATGACCTGGGAATCCAATCATACTTCCTTACAGATTCGAGCACCTACAGTCTACTCAGTGTGTGCTTCCAAATATGTTTGTTGCCACTCAGTGTACAGTACACTGTAAATGAGTATTTACAAGACACCTGAAAAGGTTTCATTCCTCAAAGAGTAAATGTCCACAGTAGTAACCCCACTAGCCTCAAAACAAGGCTGCATTTCCCCCAAAGTCTAGCCTTCAAAAAAGCACAAAAGCAACCCAAATTTACAACACTAGCTCAGGACATGATCTAATTATATACACATATACCATACTCAAGGGATGTGTTCAGTGGGACTTAAAATCTTTCCCCCAAAACTAAAAAAAAAATGGTGAAGGGGGCAAAAAAGGGGGGCGGGTGGCTCATGTAGCATTCAAATCCTCATCAGAAATTAGCAATGTACAAGTGTTATTGTGGTCACAGTACTCTGGTTAGCGTTGTTGGCCCAGGCTAGCTATATTCAAACTGCAGGTCCTCCCCACAGCCCTCTACATGGCTGAGCTTGCAGGGTGGGCATTCTCCTCCAGCTCACTACTCTTTAGTAGCCAAAGCAGATTGCTCTTCAAATACTTTATCTTAGTCCACCATCGTTACAGACATTATTAGATCAGGACACATGAAATGAATCTTTTCATATGTTTTCAGTCCCAGGCACCAAACCCAGGGTCTAGTGCATACTGAGCATGCGGCTCTACTACTGAGCCGCACTCCACCCACATGACCTGAATTGATAAACAGGACCCTCCACTTCCTATAAAATAAAACAACTTCCAAATGCCACTTTAAATAGTTAATTTATTCTAAGGTGAATTGCATCCTCCAAAAAGACACAGTAAACCATGTATAGTGGATCATACCTGTTATCTCAGCACTTGGGACACTGGGCTGGGATGACTAAATTTGAGGCCAGTTTGGACCACATAAATTCCAGGCCAGCCTACACTACGGAGTAAGACCTTGTCCTCCAACAACAAAACAAAACAAAACAAAGAGGCATATTGATGTTCTATACCCTGGTATCTGTGACACAGTCTAAGACCTCCAGTGGATATCTGAAACTAAAGACAGAAAGGCACCTGTGTATGTTTACATACATGTGCACACACACAGGCATACACGCACTCATGCAATATACCTGTTAAGTTTAACTTAGATTAAAAATCTTTAAGGAACAGTTAAAACGATACCCTGCAGAGGGTTTTGTGCATGTGGTCTTTGTCCCACAGTACCGTACTGCACTCTTTTTTTTTTTTTTTTTTTTTAAACTTTATTTATTTATTTGCCTTGGTGTTTTGCCTGGAACTGGAACTACAGACAGTTGTTAGCTGCCATGTGGGTGCTGGGAATCGAACCCCGGTCCTCTGGAAGAGCAGACAGTGCTCTTAACTGCTGAGCCATCTCTCCAGCCCCCCCGTACTGCACTCTTATCTGCTCACACAAAGGAAGTATCTGGCTCTCCCCTTTGGCACACTGCTCTTATGTTTTGACACATTAAGCAATATACCTGAATATAAGTCCTGTAATGCCAATATAATTAAGTCTAGTATCTGTGGTGGCTACTTAGTAACCAAAAGGCAGGCAGTGAATACAGTATGGCTACTCTACACAAGGTAATGATTCTTGCCCTGGACAGGTAAAGTAGAGTATTATCCTGACTTAGAATGGGAAACAATTTAAAAATTATCATTTATTTCTAGAATGAACATTTAATATTTTCAGTTCATGGGTGACTATAGGTAACTTAAGCTGCAGAAGAAAAAAAAAAAAACCCTGGGGAAGGGAAGCACAGAACTGTACTTGAAAACAGGATCTTTGCAGAGGTAGCCAAGTTATAACAAGGTCATTCTAGATTCAACTGAGCACCAATGCAATGACAGTGCACCAAGCGATGTGGATACAGAGGTGAAAAGGGAGGTCATGTGACAGCAGAGGGAGATGCTGCAGAGCTGCAGCTGGAAGCCAATCTGCGGAGCGAGATACACCCACAGTTAAGGGAGGAAGCGGGCCTCAGAGAACCCAGGCACCAATCTCTGCCACCCTGATTTCAGACTTCCCATATCCACAATGGGAAGAACATGCAGTCAGTCTGCTGTCCTTTGCCACCAAGGTTCCACACATCAGCAGGGTTACCTACCCACAGCTAATTCTCTCAGGGTCCTGGGGGTAGTTCCAAAAAGAAATGAAGATTAGACTGCAAGAGAATTGAACATCTCACTCTTCAAACAAGTTAATATTGACCTAACAGATGCCTCATGCTTGATTTACAGAATCCACTTTCAGAAGTCACTTTTACTAACTAGAAATCATAAATACAAGTGCAGAGACACATGTCATCCACCATTCTCAGATTATCCTAACAGAAAAATCTGAGACCCCAACATAAAAAAGTATTTGAGGAGGGGGCTGGAGAGATGGCTCAGCGGTTAAGAGCACTGTCTGCTCTTCCAGAGGACCCGGGTTCGATTCCCAGCACCCACATGGCAGCTAACAACTGTCTGTAGTTCCAGTTCCAGGCAAACACCAAGGCAAATAAATAAATAAAAAGTGTTAAAAAAAAAAAAAAAGTATTTGAGGAATACACAGCAGGGATTTGTCTGGAACAGTCTCTGACCCTGTAAAGTTTTCTTTAACCACAAGAACTACAAATATATGAGCCTCAGTCTGGGAAACTACACAGCCTTCTGGGAGAAAGGAACAAATGCCTCAGCTGTTCTACAGATCTGCACCTCTGGCTTCTTAGGGGTTGGTGGAATGAGACAAGAACCACACTGCTGTTTGGAGACATGACATTTTCACATCTAATTGGCATTTGCTTCTGAAAAACAATGCAGTGTGCCTATGTTAGAATTGTGGGGAAAGTAGATTTGGGGAATCTGGAGCGAATATCCTTCTCAATGAATGACAAGTGAGTTTTCTTTGCAAAAGTTCTTGCTTCACCTATAGGAGCTGTCCATAGATGATATCAATTGCTCCAATTGCCCACAAACCTGATAACAATGTTCTACCCACATGACCTCATTTCCTGCAGCCATTGCTCGACATTGTCATTTGGCAATTGTTTAGCAATGTCATGAGCCAATAAGCTCACTATAGCACTATGACAATGTGCTGATGTTATAGCTAGTTATGTCCTGCCATGTCCTTTATCTGTGCCCTATTGTTTACTCCCCAACCTGGATGTTCCTTGTTGCAACTCCACTCCAATGGTGCTCTGACTTTTGAGATTAAACCCATTCTAAGCCAATCTTTTCAACACCGGAATCTCCAATAAGAGCAATTCTGACAAGGTAGTGCTACACCAAGGTTGTTCATTGTGAAGCCTAGGAGCAAAGGAGTGGAGACAGCAGCAGTATCCCTGGAACCAGGGGTGTGTCTTAACTCTGTAACATTAAAAATATGTGTGTGTATGTGTGCAGTGTGTGCATGTGGGGGAAGGGGGCAAATGCATACATGTATAGGTGTGCATGCCCATCCGTGTTCGCAGAAGCCTACAGAGGGTATCCATCTTATTCCTTTGAGACAACCTCTCTCTACTAGGAGCTGTAATCCTCCTGTCTACACCCTTCCATACCCACCCCCAGCATGGGGTTACCAGCATGAAGATAATCATGGCAAACTTTTTATGTGGGTTCTGGAGATTTGAATTCAGGTCCTCATATTGGTACAGTAGGTGCTCTTATCCACTAAGCCTACAATACTACAACTTTTGATACCCAAAGACATCCAAGGAAAAGTGTAGTTTTAAGATAGTTAGTTCAGGGAGTATGAGGAGGAGTCCCACAGAGATGACAGCCTGGAGCTCTGGAGAACACACTGAATCAAGAAAAGTCCCTGGTGAACCAAAGGACAAAGAGCTAGTCCCTCCAAGGGTAGGCAACTGTCAATTAGCATGGGCAGTATATAGAGCCTCAAGGGATGGGATCAGACTGTGTTCCTATAAATGGGCTGGCATCTTGGAGCCCATTCCCTGCAGAGGAGTGCCTAACCCAGTCTTGATACTGGGATGAGAAAATTGGACCTGCCTGGAGTGGATGCACCATGCTGAGCTGACCCACTTTGAGATTTCCTGTCCTTGTGGGGGAGGGGATTGAGGGGTGGGGTGGGGAGAGGCTGAAGGCAGACTGGGAGGGGTTAGGAATAGGGAAGGACGGGTGAGCAGGGGGATACATGGGAAAAAAGGCTTTTTTTTCATCAGTTCAGAAACCATGTAGTGGGCTGGAGAGGCGGATCAGTGGTTAAGAGCACTGACTGTTCTTCCAGAGGTCCTGAGTTCAATTCCCAGCAACTACATATACATGATCCGTAATGAGATCTGGTGCCCTCTTCTGGCCTGCATATTATGTATGCAAAACACTGCATACATAATAAATAATTCTTTTAAAAAAATATGGAACACTTCATGAATTTGAGTGCACATTCATGCTAATCTTGCACAGGGGTCATGTTAATCTTCTCTGTATCATTTTCAATTTTAGTATATGTGCTGCCAAAGTGAGCACAATAAATAAATCTTTAAAAAAAAAAAGAAAAGAAACCATGTATTTTCTCAAACCATACAGCTATAAACTAATGACTAGAGACCCAACCCACACAACCTGATTATCAAGACAAAGAACAAACCTGTCAATTTTTGACATATGTTTCAATAACCAGACAACATCTGCTTCCTAGAGAGCCCTTTCTTCACTCATGATAACAAGTAGCCAAAGAAGTAAATTTGAAGTTAGAAAGAGAGTTTAGCATTTAACCAGAAACGTATGTTTCACCTTAGAACCCAGAACATTCTAACTTGGCTAATACAATATTTGGGTAGGAAGTATAATCTTTTTACATCCACCACTCCATCTCTTATTAATACATCTGTGAAGGTTGTCATCTACATTTTATAAGAGAAAAAAGAGAAAAGAAAATGGTCCAGTCCATTAATTTAACAAATAATAATAAAATAAATGGCAATCAACACAATTCCAATATTCTGACACTCTGTCCAATTCTCCAATTAATACAAACCACTGACATGTTTGAAAAAACAGACTTCCCAGAACCTAGATTACTCACATTTGCTGAATGTGAAGATTGTATTTTGATTGTTGTAACACTGAAAATTGTTGTGCTAATGCACAGGGCCCTCATTCTTCTATACATTCATCCAAATGTCAATATGGTGACATGTTATCAATAATCAAAATAAATTAGAAGACAATTACTGCTGATTTTCCATTGGCTACACTTTAATTTCTTTGAAGAGACTCAGAAGAGGAAATGTTCCTCTCATTAACAACACACTGAAAGATTTTGCATTTGCTGATCTTCTTATAAGGTTATAACTTTCAAGTTGGGCAGTGGTAGCACATGCCTTTCATCCCAGCACTTGGTAGGCTGCAAATCTCTGAGTTCCAGGCCAGCCTGATTTACAAAGTGAGTTCCAAGACAGCCAGGGTTACACAGATAAAGTCTGTCTTGGAAAAAAAAAAAAAAAAAAGAAGAGACTGGAGAGATGGTTTGGAGGTTAAGAGCACTGGCTGTTCTTCCAGAGGTCTTGAGTTCAATTCCCAGCATCCACATGGTGGCTCACAACCATCTAGAATGAAATATAGTACCCTTTTCTGGTGTGCAGGGAGAATGCTATATTCATAATAAATAAATAAATCTTAAAGAAAAATAATTTCAAACAGTATTTCTCATCAAATCCTAGCAAATGGAACCAATTATGGCTCTGCTGTCCCTCAGTGTGCAAAAAAAAACCCCTCAAGTCTGACTTCACCTCATCCAGCAGTCTTGCTGACACTTCCCTCATGCAGATTACTCCAGACACTTCATATATTTTTAAACCCCCCTTATCGGGGATTATGAATGAAAATAGAACAGCCGCTCTATTAAAACCACAACCAACACGGCCTGTCCTGTCAGCCTCAGGATCGCTGGGAAATCTAAGTCAAATCATGTGAACACGTGGTGCTATCAAGTCAGTGCAAAAACCAGATCTTAAGAGAGCCAGCACTGAAACCCACATCCAGAAACAATGACTGCCACCTTTAATCTACACTTAAACATTTCTCACAGTCTACTTAAAGACAAAGTCAAGTCCTAACTGCCAAATATTTGAGATACGAAAATGCTTTTATTTCCAAACTGTATTTTGGGACAATTTTTAAACTTCAAGCATTATCAAACTCAGAAAAATCTCATTTATATATTTCTACCTTATCTCATTCTAAAGGGCTAAAAGGGCTGTAACTAAAACATGATTTACATAATGTAACATTACCCAGGTGTGTTAGTTAGCTTGAGTTACTTGGGAAAATGAACTTCAATTTTAAAAATGTCTCTAAGGGCCTTCATCCAGTACCTGAAGGAAGCAGATGTAGAGATCCACAGCCAAGCACCAGGCCAAGCTCTGGGAGTCCAGTCAGAGAGGAAAGAGAGATTATATGAGCAAGAAGGGTCAAGATCCTGATGGGAAAATCTACAGAGACAACTGAACTAAGCTCATGGGAACTCAGGAACTGTAGACCGTCAGCTGTGGGGCCTGCATGGGACCTAACTAGGCACCAGGTATGAGGGAGACTTTGGTCTGTTTGAGGGGCCCCTGGCAGTGGGACTGAGATTCATCCCTGGTGCATGAGATGGCTTTTGGAAACCTATTACCTAGAGTTGCTCAGCCTTGATAGAGAAGGGAAAGGATTGGACCTGCCTCAACTAAATGTACCAGCTTTACTGACTTCCCATGGGAGTCCTAGCCCTTTGGGGGGAAGGGAAGTGGGCACGGGGAGAAGGCTGGAGGAGGGGAATGGGATGGGAAGTGTGCTGGTAGGTATGTAAAATAAATTTTAAAAATTTCTTAAATAATTTTAAAAAAAAACAAAACAAAACACCTCTAAGCCAGGAGTGGTGGCACATGCCTTTAATCCCAGCCAGCACTTAGAAGTGGAAACAGAAGGGTCGCCTGCCCTAACCTCTGATTTCAAGGTCAGCCTGGTCTACAAAGTGAGTTTCAGGCTAGCCAAAGCTACATAGTGGAGGGTGGGGAAAGAAATGGAGAAAGAGAAAATGCCACCATCTAAATGACCTTTAATTCTGTGAGAGCATTTTCTTGATTGATGATTGATGTAGAAGAGCCCCACCCACTGAGGGTGGTGTCTCCCCACTGCACAGGTGGAACTTATATAAGAAAGCAGGTTCAACAAGCCAATAAACCACATTCCTCCATGGTATCTGCTTCATTTCCTGCCTTGGTTTCCCTGATGAAGAACTATAACATATAAGGTAAATAAACCCTTCCCACTACAAGTTGCCTTTGGTTATGGTGTTTATCACAGCAACAGAAACCACAGGAGATAATGGGACATTTATTAAAGGGCCAGGTAACTAATACTGAACCCACATGTGTGAGTGTAGTGCCAAAATGTTTCACACTAGGCTTTTCCATTAAAAGGAGCAGACACTGCGCAGGCCTACAATCCTAGCACTCGGGGAGCTGAGGCTGCACTAGCCCAGCAGCACAAGTTTGGGGCCAGTCTGGGCTATCCTGAACCAACTCTAGTTAGTATATAACTAGTCTAACAGCAACAAAAACCCAGGACCAGATGTTTTAGTGTAAAATTTTATCAGACTTGCAAAGAAGAGTTAATGCCTGGGAGTTAGCTACAGTCCTCAGCTCTACCAGATGAACTATCAAAGGAAGAGTTAATGCCAAGGCTCCTTAAATTACTCCATAAAATAGAAACAGAAAAGGCATTGCCCAATTCATTTTACAAGGCCACAGTTACCCTAATACCCAACCACATAAAGACCCAACAAAGAAAGAGAATTACAGACTAATTTTCTTACAAACATAGATGTAAAATTTCTCAATAAAATACTTGCAAACTGAATCCAAGAACACATCAAAAAGATCATCCACCATGATCAAGAGACTTTATCCCAGAGATGCAGGGATGATTCATTACACAAACATTGATAAATGTAGTCCACTATACAAACAAAAACTAACTGAAAGAAAAAACACATGATCATCTCATCAGAGTCAAAAAAGGCCTCTGACAAAAATCCAATACCCTTTCATGATAAAAGTCCTGGGATATAAGGGACATACCTAAACATAATAAAGGCAATTTACAGCAAGCCCATAGCCAACATCAAATTAAACAGAGAGAAACTCAAATCAATTCCACTAAAATCAGGAACAAGACAAGGTTATCCACTCTCTCCATACCTATTTAATATAGTAAGCACTTGAAGTCTTTGCTAGAAAAATAGACAACTGAAGGAGATCAAGGGATTACAAGTTGGAAAGAAAGAAGTTAAAGCATATTTATTTGTAGATAATATGATAGTATATTAAGTGACCCTAAAAAAATTTCACCAAAAAACTCATAGCTGATAAATACTTCCAGCAAAATAGCTGAATAAAAAACTAAGTCACAAAAATCATTAGCCCTAATATATACAAATGACAAATAGACTGAGAAAGAAATAAGGAATACAACATCTTTCACAATAGTCTCAAATAATATAAAATAAATATCTTGGAATAACTCTTAACCAAGTAAATAAAAGACATATAATTAAAAACTTCAGCTAGACCTAGTGGCACACACCTTTAATCCCAGCACTCCGGAGGCAGAGACAGGTGAATCTCCAAATTCAAGGCCAGCCTGGTCTACAAAGTGAGTTCCAGGACAGCTAGGGCTGTTACACAGAGAAATCCTGTCTTGATAATCCAAAATAAAAACAAAACCTTTAAGTCACTGAAGAAATTAATCGAAGAAGATATCAGAAAAGAGAAAGATCAGGGCTGAAGAAATGGCTCAGAGGTTAAGAGCACCGGCTGCTCTTCCAGAGGTCCTGAATTCTCAGCAACCACTTGGTGGCTCACAGCCATCAGAATGAGATGTGGTGCCCTCTTCTGTTGTGTAGGCATGCATGCAGGCAGAACACTGTACACATAATAAATCTTTAGAAGAAAAAAAGAGGAATAAACAAACAACCCAACTTGAAATTGGATTGCAGATCTAAACAAAATTCTCAAGAGGAAAATCAATTGGATGAGAAACACTTTGAAAAATGTTCAACATCCTTAGCTATCAGAGAAATACAAATGTTTTGAGATTTAATCTTATACAAGCAAGCATAGCTAAGATCAGAAACACAAGTGACAGCTCAAGCTGGCAAGGATGTGGAGCAAGGGGAACATCCTCCCCTGGTGAGAGTGCAAACTTTTACAGTCACTGTGGAAATCAGCGAGGCAGTTGCTCAAGAACATGGTTATCAATCGACCTCAAGATCCAGCTACATCACTCTTGGCACTGTCTTACTTTGGGCTACTTTTGTTATGATGAAACACTAAGACCAAAAGCCACGTAGGGAAGAAAGTGTTTATTTGCCTTATGCTTCCATATCCATAATCCATCATAGAAGGAAGTTAAGACAGGAGCTGAAAACAGGAATCTGGAGACAGGAGCGGATGCAGAGGTCATTGAGATGTGCTGCTTACTGACTTGATCTTCATGGCTTGCTCTGCCTGCTTTCTCATGGAACCCGGGACCACATGCCCAGGGCTGACCCCACCCCACAATGGGCTAGGTTCTCGCACATCAATCACTAATTAAGAAAATGCTCTACAGGCTTGCCTCCGGTTCCATCTATGGAGGCATTTTCTCAATTGTGGGTTTCCTTCTCTCAGGTGACTAGCTTTTGTCAGGATGACATAAAACTAGCCGGCATAGGCATAGACCCAAAGGATGTTTCATCCTATCACAGAGATACTTACTCAACCATGTTCATTGCTGCTCCACTCATAACAGCCAGAAATTAGAAATAATGTAAATGTACTTCAACAGAGAAATGGATAAGCCAGAGACAAGCAGATCTCTGAACTCAAGGCCAGCCTGGACTACAGAGTGAGTTCCAGAATAGCCAGGGCTGCATACACTAACCCTGTCTAGAAAAGCAAAAAAAGAACAAGGAAAATGTGGTAAATTTATACAATGGGGTTTAAGTTGGTTTTTTTTTTGTCTTGTTTTGTTTTTTAAAAAAATAACATCTTGAAATTTGCAAGTAAATCAACAGAACTAGAAAAAGAAAAATTCATCTTGAGTGAGGTATCTCAGATCCAGCAAGACAAATATGGTGTATATTTGTTTACATGGATACTAGCTGTTAAGTCAATAATAACCAGGCTATAATTCATGGGCCCCGCAGAGGTTAGGTATAGAGACTAGGGAATACAGACAGATCTCATTAAGAAAGGGAACTAGGATAGTTATATGGATGGACAAGGAGGAGCTGGAACAGGAGGGGAATGAGGGAGAGAATAGCTAGAGACAGCTAAAATTAAGGACCATTTAAGGGTAGTGTAGAAACCTAAGACAGCAGAAGCTTTTTAAAAATATAGGCTTATAAGAAGTTGAGCTAATGAAAGCAACAAATAACGGGAGACAGAGTCAGTCCCACCCCAACATCTCTTGTCACCAGAGAGTTTCCAGTACCAGAATCTGTATTAAGTTTCTGGCCCGGAGCCTTTCTGGACTAGCTCTGAGGTTCTGACTGGCAGTCAGGCAGTCCCACAGAGACATATAGGCACTTATCTTAATTTTCTGTTGATTGACCTAGAGCCCAGGCATATAACTTGCTAACTCCTTCATCATAACTCAACCCATGATTCTTATCTCGTTCAGCCATGTGGCTCAGTACCTTTTCTCAGCGGCATTTCAACTTCTTTCCTCTGTGTCTTCTGGCATCTCTGTGGTGTCCCTGCTCTGCTCTGAGATGTTCCCAGAGTTCTGTTAGTCTGGTAGCCCTGCCTACACTTCCTGTCTGCCTCTAGCCAATCAGCTTTGTATTAAACCAGTAGAAGGGACAAATATTTACAGTGTACCAACATAATCCCAATATGTGGACTAGGTTAAATATAACTGAGTTGTTGGTCAAAGGGGTCCAATGCCTACATTCTAGAATCTTTGATGCAGGGGGTATTCTGCATTCAACCAAAAGGAAAAAAAAAAAAAAACATAAATACCACACCAACCACAAACTCCTTGATCTACAAGGTATGCTACAGCAATAATGCTACAAAACTTCTGGGATTAACCAACTAATACCTAATTTGATGTAAGGCCCACTCCATGAGACAGAACACATACCCAACATTGCTTGGGTGATCGAGAACGAAACACTACACTACATAGGCCAGGGACCTAGGGTAAAAATCAAATGAGTCTTTAAAAAAAAAAAAAAAAAAAAAAAAGATAGCAATAAAATGACTCTTAATGACATCCTGCTATACTCAAAGATCAGTGCCTTGCTCAGCCATCATCAGAGAAGCTTCCTCCTGCAGCACATGGGAACAAATACAGAAACCCATAGCTAGACATTACACAGAATGAGAGACCTTGGAATTCTCAGCTCTAAATGTAATATCTGCATTAAATCCTTCCCCTCAGATCTCAAAAGATCTGGAAAGAGGAAGCAGAACGAACGTAAAAGCCAGAGGGGATGGAGGACATCAAGAAAACATCTAAATCAGCATGAGCAAAGCTCATAGGAACTCACAGAAACTGAAGTATTATGCACAGTCCTGCATGGGTGCACCAGGTCCTCTGCATATCTATTATGGCTTGCAGTTTGGTGTTTTTAGGGAATTCCTGACTGTATGAACAAGTGGGTCTCTGATTCTTGTGCCTTCTCTTGGGCTTTTTTCTTTCTGTCTTATCCAATTCCAATGTGTTGGTTTTTGTTTTGTCTTATTTTTTTTTGTTATATTATATTATTATCCCTTAGGAAGTTAGTTTGTTGTTGTTTTGGTTTGGATTTTTTTGGTTTTGTTTTTTGTTTTTTTGGTTTTTTTTTTTTTTTTTTTTTTTTGATAGGGTTTCTTGGCTTTCCTGGAACTCACTTAGTAGACCAGGCTGGCCTTGAACTCAGAGATCCAACTGCCTCTGCCTCCTGAGTGCTGGGATCAAAGGTATGTGCCACTACGCCTGGCTAGAAGTCCAGTTTTCTTTTTCTTTTTCAAAAATTCTTATTTATTTATTTTTAGTTTTATGTGAATTGGTGGTTTTGCCTGTATGTATGACTGTGTAAGAGTGTCAGATCTTGGAATTATAGACAGTTGTTAGCTGCCATGTGGATGCTGGGAAGTAAACTCAGGTCCTCTGGAAGAACAGTCAGTGCTCTTAACTGCTGCGCCATCTCTCCAGCCTTAGAAGTCCAGTTTTCTAATGAGAGACAGAAAGGAGTAAAACTGAATAGAAAGGGAGATGGGAAGGAACAAGGAGGAGTAGAGGGAGGGGAAACCATAATCTATTTTCAGTAAAAGGAAAAAAAAGAGAAATGCAAATAAAGAAGAAAATTTTATTGTTTGCAGACAATACAGCCCTCTACTTAGAAGACTCTTAAAGACACTACCGGGGCTGGAGAGATGGCTCAGCGGTTAAGAGCACCGTCTGCTCTTCCAGAGGACCCGGGTTCGATTCCCAGCACCCACATGGCAGTTAACAACTGTCTGTAGTTCCAGTTCCAGGCAAACACCAAGGCAAATAAATAAATAAAGTTTAAAAAAAAAAAAAAAAAAAAAGACACTACCAAAGACTTTTCACCAGGTAAATTCAACAAAGTAGCTATTTATGTGGATGCTAGGGATTTGAACTCAGGTCCTTATGTTTTGAAACAAGCACCTGACTCAATGAAACATGTCCCCAGCCCTTATTAATATTTTAAGTTGGATACAAAGCAATTAATTTCATTATGGCATTTTCATATGTGTCATATTTTGCTCTAATTTATGTCTCCCTCATCCCTACCTTCTTGAAGGTGAACCCATACAGTCCTTCCCAATACAATTCCCTATTCTACTTTCAGGGTACATTATCTTGTTTTCCCTGTACCACCTGCCCAGTGGAATTACGTTATTACATTGTAAATAATTGTCCTGAATACTAGTTTACTAAAAACACTGACTGGCTGAAGGCAGACAGGAAGTATGGGTGGAACAACCAGACTGAGAAAACTCTGGGAACATCTTAGAGCAAGGCAGAGACGCTGAAGAGATGCCAGGAGACACAGAGGAAAGAAACTGAAATGTTGCTGAGAAAAGGTACCGAGCTGCATGGCTGAACAAGATAAAAATGTCCATATCACAGTGTGTCACCAAGAGAAGCCAGAGCAAGCAGTCAGGACTGGAAGCTGGAGATGGACCAAAAGCAAAGACTATGGAGAACACTGCTTACTGACTCATTTTCCTGCTTCTGTTCAACTGGCCTTCTTATACAGCTAAGCCCACCTGCATAGGAGGAACAGCACCACCCAGAGCGGATTGGAACCTCCTCCATCATTTAACAATCAAGAAAATCCCCGCAAACCAATCTGACTCCTTCTTCCCAGGTGTGTCAAGTTAACAACCCAAACCAGCCACCACAGCAGTGGAGACAGCTCAGTAGGGCAGGGCTTGCCATGGTGCAAGGATCTAAGTTTGATGAACAGAATTAAGATGAGGTGATGGGTATATGTGTGTATAGTGGTCCCTACCTCTAAGTCTAGCTCTGAGGAGGCAAAAACAGGTAGGGCTTGCTGGCCAGCTAGCTATCCTAGCCTAACTGGTGAGCTTTAGGCCAGTGAGAGACCCTATCTCAAAACACAAGATAGATGGTTCCTGAGAATGACACACTCATGCTTGCATGCACAACTACACACCTGAACACTCAAACACACTAAGAGAAAGGGAACATCATTTCTGGAAAGCAATCATCTATTACATTAGATAAGCCAGATAACCAGACTCAGAAAGACAAGGATTACAAGTTTTCTCATGTCAAATTTAGAAGAAGAACAAGAAGAAGAAGAAGGAGGAGGAGGAGAAGAAGAAGGTAGAATGAGACCAATAAAGAAGAATAAAAGAATAAGGGCGTTTTGGGGGACGGAACAGAGAGGCTAGCACAGGATAAGGGAAGTGATAAATGTGATGCAGGTCTATTACACAGATGTATGGAATGTCACAATGACACCTGTTTTCTATACAATTAATATATGTGGATAAAACAAAACAGAAGGGCTGGCAAGATGGTCAAAAGCACAGAGGAGCTATTCCAGAAGCTCTGAGCTCAGTTCTTAGCAACTACGTCAGGTGGCTTCTAAAGGGTTCCAGAGGATCTGTTTGGCACCTCTGGCCTCCACAGGCACCCACACACACGGACAAGACACACATATAGACCTTTTTTTTTAATCCTTAAAAACAGAGAAGACAAAAACTAAAACTTGATAGCAACTATTCTGACATTTGCAAAGGTGGAAAGTTAGTAAATATTCATAAATAATGAAGTTTACAGACTACCCCCAAACACAGAAATAGAATTTAAAGTTTCTAGCCTTCAGTAGCAATATAAAAATGAGTATGAAGAATCCACATAGCTTAACCCTGGTGAATGGCTATACTGGATTGGAGCTTGCTTCATACCACACACCACAGGGTTATGAGTATATTTACAAAGTATTTCTCTCAGCTTCTTATGAGTATGTAATTATTCCAAAATGGTTTATTTAAAAACAAAACAAACTGCTTTTGCAACCAGAAAATGAGAAGGATGTCATTTTTCTAATTATACGGACTAAAAATTAAAGTGAAATCAGAAATAATTGTCAAAGTTAAATCTTGATATTTGCACTTCTGTCTTTATCTAATTTTGATATTTTTACCCCAGAATGCATTAAAAAACATAAGACACATTTAAAAAAGAATATTTCACTTTACCTTTTAGCTCCTGAAGGTCTTCCGTGTCCTAAATGTCGCCTGATTAAAGAAGACATCTCAAGTCCTAAAAAGATATTTCAGTGATTAAATTAGAGAACCATTTTTATGACATCAATGCCAGCAGTAATACTTGCCCCTAGCCCTCCCACCCTGTAATTGTCAATTCAAAGCACAACAAAGAACTAATAATTACAGCCCAGAGACATTTTATGAACAACCCCATTTCTGTGCAAGAGAAAAATGTCTAAATCAACAAAACCATCTGGGAAAGATGAGACTGTAGAACAGGCCAGAGGCAAGTGTAAGCTAAAAGCCACAGTGATGATGGTTAATTTTTAAAGCCAGGGATGCAACTCCTGGTCTTGCCTAACATCTCAAGGTCCCAGGTTTAATCCTCAACATCCCAAAAGAGTTAAGAAAACCTCAACTTTATTTCACTAATTTTAGCTCCTTCTGCTGCACCTTCTCCCTCTCCTTCAGTGCCACATGCTGCTGGACAAAGGTGGCAGAGAAAAGTCGTGTCTTCAAAGCACCATAAAACACCTGTTATTTAGGACCAGCAAATATTTTTTCCCCTTAACCAACTGATTTACTAATAAGCCTCCTAAGAGATAATAAAATGTCTAAGACTGAAAGGCACAAATAAAACTTAGTAATAAGAAGAAACACTAAGGAACCCTTTCTATGAACATTTACTTCATGTTACGTTGGTTTGTTTATTTTCTTTTTCTTTTTTTTTTTTAATGCATCATTTCTTTTTTTTTTTTTAACTTTATTTATTTATTTATTTGTCTTGGTGTTTGCCTGGAACTGGAACTACAGACAGTTGTTAGCTGCCACGTGGGTGCTGGGAATCGAACCCGGGTCCTCCGGAAGAGCAGACGGTGCTCTTAACCGCTGAGCCATCTCTCCAGCCCCGGTTTGTTTATTTTCATGCTAGAGACTGACACTCACTATACACATAGCTGTAAGGATTAGCACTTAGAGGATGGGAGGCTCGCTGGTGCTAACTAGTGCTGGAGAGTTTGCCCAACATGACAGAAAGCCGAGTGATCGATCCTCAAAATGGATGAAAGATAAATTTTCTGGTGTGTTTTGTTTTTGTTTGCTTGTTTTTGGTCATTCACATGGTTGTGTGACGACCATTTTCAAAAAGCAGCTCAATGGCTGGCTCTGCTTTTCCCTCTTCTCAGCCCCAACAACTAATCTGTCCCTAGAAACTGTCTATTCTGGACATTTTACATAAATGAAATAGAAGAACATGTCCTCTTTTATGCCTGACTTCTACTTTCAAGATTGTCTACACTGTAGAATATAGTTCCTTTCTTTTCCTATGGCTGAGGAAGCTTCCACTGTTCAGATATGCCACTTTGCATTCACCAAATGACAGGTGTCTGGTTTACACTTTCTGACTATTATGAATAAGGCCGTTACAAATGCTTGTTTACATGATATATATGACCTGGTTTTTTTTTTTTTGTTTGTTTATTTCTTCTTTTTTTAAAAAAATGGTGGGCTGTTAAGGCCACTGACTATTCTTCCAGAGGTCCTGAGTTCAATTCCCAGCAACCACATGGTGACTCACAATCACTTATGCTGACATCTGGTACCCTCTTTTGAATACTGTATACATAATAAATATTTTTTTAAAAAATGGCAAGGGTTTCTCTGCATAGCCTTGGCTGTCCTGAAACTCACTCTGCAGAACAAGCTGGTCTTGAATTCACAGAGATCCACCTGCTTCTTTCTGCCTCCTGCACACTAGGATTAGAGGTTACCACCTCCCAGCCAGTAGACTTACTCTAACAGTAACACAGTTTTAAATAACCACATGATGAGGCTATCGAGATGGCTTAACAGTTAAAAACAGCTGCTGTTCTCCCAGAAGACCTGAGTTCCACTCCCTAACACCCATGTAGGACAGCACACAGCTGCCTATAACTAAGACCAGGGAATCTGATGTCCTCTTTGGGCTTCTGTGGGCACCTACACAAATGTGGCATACACAAGCAGATATATATCCATATACATTAGTAATTTTTTTTTAACTTTATTTATTTATTTATTTGCCTGGAACTGGAACTACAGACAGTTGTGAGCTGCCATGTGGGTGCTGGGAATCGAACCCGGGTCCTCTGGAAGAGCAGACGGTGCTCTTAACCACTGAGCCATCTCTCCAGCCCCCACATTAGTAATTTTTTAAAAGAGTACGTTAAGTTTGTGAGAAACTGCCAGGCTATGTATGTTCCACAGAGGCAGCTCCACTTTACATGTCCAGCAGCAATGTGAGAGGGGCCTAACTGTTCCATATCCTTGTCAACACTTGTTTCTGCTTCTGCCATTTTATCATTACATCAGAAAAGATCAGTATGTTTGTCTTCCTACAAAATTCTTATGCTCCCTCCCAGTAACAGTATTAAGACATGGGGCCTTTGAGAGGTGAACAATGTTTAAGACACGTGCTTATGATGGTCAATCTTGACAGCTTGATGGAACTCAGAATCACCATGGAAACAAACCACTGGGCAAGTCTGTAAGGGAGTTTCTAGATTAGACGGGTGCTTAGAGCCACTCTGAATGTGGGTAGTACAATACCACTGACTGGGCTACTGAAATGAATAAAAAAGAAAGATCTATTTACTTTTAGTTCTATATGTATGAATATTGATTTCATGTATGTAAATGTACCATATACATGTAATGTCTGTGGAGGACAGAACAGTGGCCCTGAAGCCTGAATTACAGATAGTTGTGAGCTGCCATGTGGTGCTGGGAACCAAACCTGGGGCCACCTTCTGACACCTCTTCAGGCACTGCATGTTGTGAGGCACTTAAATACATGCAGGGAAAACACTCAAATACATAAAAATAAAATGTTCTTAAAAGCATCCAGTGTCACATGTAGCTTCTGACAAATATTCACTGAATAATGAATGTCTTAAACTAGGTAATAGTCCTTGTAAGCACCCCAGCTCGGATGGAAAGGGATCCTGGCAGTTGGAAGCCAAGGAGGACCGCAAAGTCACCATCCGTTTAGCAGTTACAGCCCTGCACCACCAAAAGGTTTCCCCAAAGTAACAACTCAGCTCTGCTGGGGAAGGTTTCCCAGGGAAATTGTTGCAGTCCTAGTCCACAGTGAAATAGGCTACTTCTCTGCTCCACTCCATTCAAAGAAGGTCTCACCCAAACCTCATTCAAGGGAGGGAGGAATCCAGGAGAGCGGCAGCCTCTACCAGGATGGAAAAAGGCAGCAGCAAACTGAACAGGCACAGGGCTTATATAGGGCTTCCTGGGACAGAGTTTATCCAGGTTAGGAATTGGTTGGATTTCAATCCCTGAGTTTGGACAATCCCTTGGTTTTCCTGAACAGGAATTGGTTGTATTTTGTACTGGGTTGGTCGGGGCAGATATGTTTCTTTGGCTCTGGTTTCAGGGCCAGGGTGTGTTTCTTTGGCTGACCCTTTTATGCCAAAGTCAAAGTAGCAAGTTGACTTGGTACCCTCCCTTGGCTTTCACTCCTCTATGTGGAATTCTAAAGGGCAGTCTGACAGCCAGGGGGAAAACACCTTTAGGGCTTTTTGGGAAAGCAGCCTGGAACCCTTCTGACCTCTCAAGCTCAAAGCCTGACACCCTCAGCAGCTCTCTCTGCCCTTAAATACATCAAGCTGTAAAACAGAGCCATTCTCTTTTCCATGTAGGAGAAACCCAGAGTCTCTGTACACTCTTCCCTTCCAGGACTTCGAACTTGAGCTTCTGCTGAACTGGACATGGTAAAAACAACATACCATGTGCAAGCATCTTTAGAGCAAGTGAACACAAAGGTAAGCAAGGAAGATCAGGGACTGCTTCCTAGCAAAGGGACCCCTGAGCTGAATTTTCAGCAGCAATCTCCAAATTGGTAAAAGAACCTAAACTAGGAACACCTGTGGAGTACTGTGAAGACAATCAGTTCAGGCCTCTGCTTCCATCAGTGTTCTTCCCAAACTGACCTAACCTAGCAGGCTCTGAAAGGGTCTATGATAGCCTCCCCATCTCTCTGCACAGTTGCCATGCCTACTATACATAAGAAACACCCTCATGCCCAGGTTACCTGGTATAAAACTTCAGAGCAAGACTGAAGAAAATGGGAAAGGCGGAGCAAAGCAAACAGTCTCAACAACAGCACTGAGGGAATCAGGTCTGAAGGCTTACATCATAATCCCAGTGTTCAGGGGACTATGGCAGAAAGACTGGTGTTCAAGACCAACCTGAGCTACATAGTAAGACTCTGTCTCAAAAACCCACGGTGAGTTATAGTTCACTGACGGCCTGCCAAGGATGTTATAAGACCCCTTAGTTTCAGTCCCCAGCAGTGTAAAAAGAAAAGGGAAAAAAGTTGACAAGCAGGACATATCAGCTACATTTTAAATTTTTGTTTTAAAACATTATTAGAGAAACATCTGAGAATTTTATTTTTGACAAGGAATCCATATAAAAAAGAACTCCTATAAATTCAATAATAAAAGACAATGGAAATACCATTTAAATAACAAGCAAAGATCTGAGTGTAGGGATGTGTAGACCTGTAATGTGAGACAAGAGGACCATCCCAAATTTGAGGCTTGGGCAGTGGTCCATGTCAGCCTGCACTACAAAGTAATCCTATCTCCAAAAAACAAAAAAAGATTTCATAGACACTTTTTCAACATGCACATGTGACACAAAGCACATGAAAGCTCAGGACCAGTTGTGACGAAAGATCTGCTCCATAACCATGTGAATATACTTGACACTGAGATATAAAGTTGAAAATGGTTAAGGGGTTAGAAACAGTTAGAAGGAGGGAATGGCCAAAATGGCAAATACTAAGTGATTAAGTGTTTTACCACAATTTAAAAAAACAAAACAAACAAACAAAAAACTGAACCACAATTGTATTAGTTTCATTCTGTTGCTGACCAAAAGCTACTTGGGGAGGAAAGGGTGTATTTGCCTTACACTTCCAGGGCACATAATCCATCACTGAGGGAAGTGTGGTCAGGAATTTAAAAGGCAGGAACCATGCTGGCTCACTCCCGGGCTCATGCTTATTAGCTAGCTTTCTAACCAGCTCAGGACACCTGCACACAGAACAAGCTGCCCACAGTGGACTGGACCCTCCCACATGAATTAAACAATCCTTTAAGAGACATGTCCCAAGGCCAACACGATAAAGACAGTTTCAACTGGGACTTTAATACTATCTAGTGCCAACAATCCATAAGAGAAACAAACCAAAATCCAGCAATTCACTCCTGCTAAGATGGCTGTAATGAATAAGAGAGAGATTGGGGTGGGCAGTGTAGGTCAATGCCCTAAGCACACACAAGGCCCTGAGTGCTATATGTCCAGCCCCAAAAGTACTGATGAGAATGCAAAACACTCAAGACCCTCATAGATTACTGGTAGGATCATAAAATGGTATAAAAGCTTCAGAAAGTGGTGTGGTAGGCCCTCAAAAAAGCAAGCATAGCTTTACTCGATGACCTAATAATTCCACTCTACTTTTCCAAGAGAAATGAAACAAAAGAGTCATACAAAGATCCATTCAAAGATGTCCTTAGCACCATTCATCATAATAGCTAGAAACCAGACAATTTGTTTTTTTTTTTTTTTTTTTTAAAACTTTTATTTTTATTTATTTATTTATTTGCCTTGGTGTTTGCCTGGAACTGGAACTACAGACAGTTGTTAGCTGCCATGTGGGTGCTGGGAATCGAACCCGGGTCCTATGGAAGAGCAGACGGTGCTCTTAACCACTGAGCCATCTCTCCAGCCCCCGAAACCAGACAATTTGAATGCCCATGAACTTGCAATACACACATACATAAAAAGACTGGGCATGACAGTGTACATCTGCAATCTCAGCTGACTATGGTGTAAGACTTACTTATTTAGAAGTTTAGAACCAGCATAAGGTGATCCCACTTCAAAAAAACATAAGAAAGGGCTGGAGAGATGGCTCAGAGGGTAAGAGCACTGACTGTTCTTCCAGAGGTCGAGTTCAACTCCCAGCAACCACATGGTGGTTCACAACCATCTATAATGAGATCTGATGCCCTCTTCTGTATACTGTATACTTAATAAATAAATATTTTTAAAAAAAACACAAGAAAAAAAAGGAAAGTCAAAGTGCAACAAAAATGAACTGTCTGGCAATATGCTGAAAAGGGGGGAAATGCTAAAACAAAAACAAAAAAACTTATTAATAAAATCAGACTTACAAGTCAGACAAAAAGGCCCAAGGAAGCCAGTTGGGTTTTGTTGTTTTGTTTTGTTTTTTGGTCAGTCAGTTTCCATCAACTACTAAGCTAAGCCCGAAAACAGTTAAAATACATATTCACGAAACAAGATCCGGGCCATTTAGGAGGTTCAGAGAGTAAATGCTTGTTATGAGGCCTAACGAGTAGAGTTCCCAGCCTTCCCATTCAACCGCAAAACACCTATGATGAAAGCAGAGAACCTCAGCCATCCAGACACCTGTGAGTCAAACATACACATATACACGCCAAATAAATAAATGTTAAGAAAACAACCTAAACCTTTTATAGACAAAATATAAATGACCTTCTTTACAATTCTTTAGAAGTAAAAAGGAAAAATACCATAGCTGTCCAGTTACACATGTGAAAGAAATTTCTACCCCCTCACCAAATCTGGAAACAGGGTCCCCCACCAGTCAGTTCACTATCACCAAGACTGGCAAGACCTCTCTCTGAAGCAGCAGACTCCCCCTGCACATTCTCAACTTAAGGCAGCAGCATTCAAATCAGCACTAAACAATGGCAGGGCAGACGGTGCTGACCCAATAAAAACACTTAGCTTCTTAGCCTGGGTCAGAGCGGGAATACAAAGATTAAAAACAGCTAAGGAGGAGAGGGAGGCGCCAAAGGAAGGAGGCACTTGCTAGAGTAAAAGACTCTCTCCCAGGCATTATGCCATAAAATAAGACCCAATCACGCCATTTTTACTCCCTTTCTGTTCTGGAACTCCCTATGTAGACCAAGCTGGCCTTGAACTGGGGAGGAGATCTGCCTGCCTCTGCTAAGATTAAAGGCCTATACCACCATACTCATCAAACACTCTAATTATTAAAACGCCTCTGTCAGAGCAAAAACCTCACATTTCTCCACTCACTTAATGCAGCGATAAAAGATGTGAGCAAAGTGATTTCTACCCTGCCTTCCTTTGCTGGGGAGGAATTCACAGAATATTAAACCGAAAATGTGGCTCAGTGGTACACTATGTATCGCAAAAGGTCTCGGATTCCATCCTAGCACAACAAAAAACAAATACAAACACCAGGCAATCCAAATGATAATTACTTCATCACAGAAATACAACTACAACAACGGTAACACAAAGAAACAGGCGTTTGGAGTGCTCTGAACCTGTGCCGGCCTCCTGAAAACCATCAAAATATCAGCAGGATGCATGCTGCCCATTTCAAAGCAATCTTTTTTTTCTTTAACATTTATTTTTTTGGGTAGAGGTGTGCTCACGTGCCAAAGTACTGGTGTGGAGGTCAGAGAACAACTCGGTTCCCTCCTTCGACCATGGCCAGGCGCCCTTACCCGCTGCGCCATGCCCTCAGCCCCATCCTGCCTACGTCATCCCTGAGAAATCAGGTGTAGAAGGGGGACGTGACTTGGCCAAGGTCGCACAGTTGGCCTTCTAGATTCACGTCTGGGTTTGCCCCCGCCCGCCAGGCTGCACTGGAAAAGGCCTCCAGGGCAAGGCCCGGCCGCCAGGCAGGAACCCGGAGGCGGCCCAAGCAGGCAGCATACCCCACCCCCACTCACTCCTGGGGAAACTGAGGCTTGCAGGAGCCAGTCGGTCCAGTCTGAGGCCCAGATACTGCCTCCCCAGCACCACAGCAGGTAAGTGTCACGTAGGGACCGGAAGGATGTCACTGTGAGCAACAGTAGACGACACTCACCTGGAGCTGCGGAACCCTTGCCTATGCCTCTCTACTCCTGCCTCGTTTGGCTGTGGCCACGCCCCCTTGTGCCACGCCCATAAAGCTCTCTGGGTCAAGCAGCGCCCCCTCTCGCGGTGGAGGTCTATCGCAGAACACTTTTCTTTCTACTCCACCTCCCAGAAACTGGGGCGTGGAGCTGGCTCCACCGCTGATTCCCCCTCCCCCTCCCCGCCCCCCTTTTCCTTTGCTCTTTTCTTCTTTTTCAGTCACTCCTCTAGAGTACCTTCCTCCCTCAAGTTTGTCTTTTTTTTCTTTTCTTCTTCTTCTTTTTTTTTTTTTTTTGACAACCAGATCACCTCTCACATTATTTGTGTACTACACACTGCTATTCAAAATATTGAGTGGAGGGCAGAATTTCTGCATCCAAAAGCTTCAGTTCTATTAAATTATTTATTTTTATTTTTATGTGAATTGATGTTTTGCCTGCATAACTATGTAAGGGTGTCAGATCTTAGAATTACAGACAGCTGTTAGCTGCCATGTGGATGCTGGGGATCAAACTCAGGTCCTCTGGAAGAACAGTCAGTGCTCTTAACTGCTGAGCCATCTCTCCAGCACTGCCTGCTCTTACAGAGGACCCAGGTTCAATGCTACCCACATGGTAGCTCATAACTGTCTGTAACACCAGTTACAGATCAGACACCCTCACACAGAATACATACAGGCAAAACACCAGTGCATGTTAAATAAATAAATAATTCTTTTTAAAAAGAGAGAGATGATGATGACAAGGGTATATACCTTTATCAGAGACTCACACAGCAGAAACAGGCCAGCTCTCTGTAAGTTAAAGGCCAACCTGGTCTACATAGTGATTGCAGGCCGTCCAGGGCAACAAAGTGACACCATGTCTCAAATACTAATGACGCTAATCCAAAAGCCTAGCACCACAGTTGTGACACTCCTGACATAGCCTCTAAAGAACATATACACACATGGACACCCAAGCCAAGTTTTTCTGATGTCTTCATATCTGTGAAGATGCTCACTGTGGAGTAGAGAAACCTGCAAGCAGACGGAATATGCATGGCGATGAAGGACTTTCTGCCTGTTTGTTTTCTCCTATGAATTCCAGGCTAGCCTGGTCTACAAAGGGAGTTCCAGGACAGGCTCCAAAGCCACACAGAGAAACTCTGTCTTGAAAAACAAAACAAAACAAAACAAAAAAAACCTTTATTAATGAGAGAGATAAAGAAACCGGATTTTCTAAGTATATTATGGTGGTTCACCAGGACCCCCCCAAAGGTTTCTCATAATGCTTTTTCCTGTCTTTTAATCCTTTAATCGGCAGAGAAAATGAATCTGTTCCTGCACCCATCCACAGCATCAGACAAATGTTTGTTCTTGTCTCCTTGGGGAAAGTCACACAATAGTCTAAATTAAAGGGAAGAATTCGGACTTTCCTTGATGAAGTGAATATATGTAAATTAGGAGATAATACCAACACTGAATAAAACCAAGAAAAGATTAATGCACATGAATAGTCAGAAGTGGAACACCAGAAGATGTGGGCAGGTACATCTTTGAAGGTGATTGTTGTGGTTGTCTGGGCGGTGCTGGAGCTCAAACTCAGGGCTTTGTGCTTAGGGAAATACAATACTCTCTTTCCTAGCCTTGAAGATGGCACTAACTGAAGTATTATTTCATCCCCAAGTGAATTATAAGAATTGAAGAGTCACATGACCTCAGGTTGTGTGGCCCATGATGATCAGATTTGCTGAAGGAGGCAGAGGCAGGAGGATCACAAGTTCAAGACCAACCTAGACTACAGATGGAGTTCCAGGATAGCCAGTGCCACACAGAGAAATCCTGTCTCAAAAAACAAAAACAGGACTAGAGAGATGGTTCAGAGGTTAAGAGTACTGGTTGTTCTTCTGTAGGTCCTGAGTTCAATTTCCAACCTGGTGGCTCACAACCATCTAGAAAAAGATCTGGTGCTCTCTTTTGGTGTGTAGACAGAACACTGTATACATAATAAATAAATCCTAAAAAAGGGATAGTTTCCTGTGTATCACACGTGACACACTGCAGTTCTGAGTACTAGGTTGCTCATATCCTCCATACACAGAGAATGGCATGGCAGTGTAGAAGGATGGACCCAGGATCTCAAGCACTAATTCTGTTGCTTTTAAACCTGTGCTGTCAGGTTCATTTCTAAGCATAGCCTGGAATCCAGGGTTCCAAGGTGGATGTCAGGAATGGACCATTGAGGTTTCCAGCAGAACAGAAAGGAGGCAGCAGTGCTGAGTCGGAGTGACCGACCGGCTTCTGATGTGCTCTGTGGATAGAAGACACTCACTCAGTCAGGACTGGCCGCTGGAACAGAGTAACACCCGCACAGAGAACCAGAAAGCATGGACTCAGGCTAGATGGCCTGCACAGCAGATATATGATGGAGGATTCACTAAGTAGTGCTGGATTGATGGCAGACTAAATGGAAATAAAAAGAAACTGGACCAGCCTGAGGTTTCAGCATGAATAGCAAACCCAGAGCATTCAGAAAAGAAGTGAATGAAATTTAAGATGCAGTTTGAAGAATGAAATAGAGAAGGCAGGAGAAAAAAAAAACATGAAGAATTCCTAAAGTTGTGAGTTAAGCAACCAGATGGCTACTGCAGATGTTGATAGTTAGGGGCTGGAGAGGTGGTTACTGGGTAAGAAGGGCACCTGCTGTTTTTCTGGAGAACTCAGGTTTGATTCCCAGCACCTGGCTCACAATGTTCTGCAATCTCAGCTCCAGGCAATACCCTCTTCTAATTTGAGAGTATGTATGTACACCAGGTACACACATGGTGTACACCTGGTGCACATACTTACGAAACACTCGTACACAAATAAAATAAAGTTTTGAGGTTTGCTTTTGTGTTGGTTTTTTGTTGGTTTTTTTTTTTTGTTTTTTTTTTGTTTTTGGGACAGGGTTTCTCTGTGTAACAGCCCTGACTGTCCTGGAACTCACTTTGTAGATCAGGCTAGCCTCAAACTCACTCAATAGATCCTCTCTCGCTCTGCCTCCCGAGTGTTGAGATTAAAGGCCTGTGCCACCATTGCCCGGCAAACATTTAAAATATATAATAAATATCATTTATACTCCAAAAAATCCTTATAACAAAAACTAGGGTTGAGTTTGTAAATCAGTGGTTAAGTATTTACTTACAGCGAATAATCCCAGAGAGTACTCTCTCTCAATCTCAATCTCTCTCTCTCTCTCTCTCTCTCTCTCTCACACACACACACACACACACACACACACACACACAGGATTAATAACAATAGTTGATACTGAAACAGCACTATGAGTCTGGGCTGGACACTTGGCATCCGTCTTTCCTTTCCTCCCAATGCCCCGTCGAACACCTAAGTTCTCTTACCTTCCCAGTCTGGAGGGAAGAACTGAGAAAGGCCAGCGACCCAGGATCACAGGCTAGAAAGTGAAGGAGCTTTCCAGGGAGAGCCACCAGCTGTGGAAAAGGCACAAAAGCAGTCTCTTAGTGTCTGCCAGCCGCACTCACCTGACCAGGAACTTCCGGCCATTGGGATTTTCTTTTCTGCCCCTCCCCCAGTTTGCCCCCAGGGGGTTGAGCTGGCCTTTGAGAAGTGAAGTGCTGAGGACTTGGAAAGAAAGGATTTGCACACCTAACCCTCCTCCCAGAGGCTGAATGTACACTTCCATAAACTGGAAAAAGTATTGAGTATTTATTATGCCATAATCCTCTGCTTCTTTATTGTGGTAAATATACATAACAAAAATAGAGAGTGGGCTCACTATCCTAGGCTTTCATTGTTTTTTTAAAAAAATATTTATTTTTGTTTTATGTGAATTGGTGTTTTGCCTGCATGTATAACTGTGTAAGGGTGTCAGATCTTGGAATTACAGACAGTTGTTAGCTGCCATGTGAATGCTGGGAATCGAACTGAGGTCCTTTGGAAGAACAGTCAGTGCTCTTAACTGCTGAGCCATCTCTCCAGCCCCTAATTATTTTAATTCAATCAATCATTTTTTTAAATCTTGAATGCACAGAGGTCCTCCTGCCTCTGCCTCCCGAGTGCTGGGGTTGAAGGCATGCGTGCTCCAAGAAAGCCAGGACTAGAGAGAGACCCTCTCTCAAAACCAGTCTCATCACTGTGAACAGAAACTTCTGGAAAGGAGCTTTGCCTGTGAATGAGAACTCAAAGGAATGTGTGGCAGCTCTTTGGGTTCAGTGTGGAGCGACTGGAATGTCACAGGTCCAGAGGTTACAGCCTTATCTTGGGCTAAATTCTGGACCTCTGGAAAACCATTCCTTGTCCACCTCTGTGTTAGAACTAACATCCTTGACAAGGGAGGATCTATTGTCAAGATAGCATCTAGAATCTTGAATTTAGTAGGAAACTACCTTCCACCAATCCAAAAATGTGGTTAGATAGATAGCATCTTGAGACTACAGAAAAATTTACCCTACCTTTTCAAGACTGTGTAGTCCTGGCTGTTTTAGAATTAGCCTTGTGGACCATGCTGGCATTAAACTCACAGAGATCCACCAGCTTCTGCCTCCTGAGTGCTGGGATTAAAGGCATGGGCCATCACTGCCCCCATCCCACCAATGTATTGATTTACAACTTTCTTTGTTCTGGAAAACTAAATCAACTCCGTGAAATTGCTTCCACATTGGAACATGGAATTTGGGGTTCCTGGGCCATGGCACTTAAAATGGCTCCAGAATAAACTATCTCTGTATTCCCTCTAAGATGAGAGTTATAATTTTGATACTACATAGCCCAGGATAGCCTCAAACTTGTGATTCTCTGATCTCAGCCTCCACATGTTTACAGGCACAAGCCAACTCACTCAGCTCAGTTTTGGGTTTTTTGGTTTGTTTGTTTTTTGGGGGGTTTTAATATATATATATATATATATATATATACATACACATATATATACTTTAAAAAGGGTTTTGTTATGTTAAGAGCACTGACTGCTCTTCCAAAGAGCCCAGCACTCATGTGGCAGCTCACAACTGTCTGAAACTCCAGTTCCAGGGGATTTGGCACCCTCACACAGACATATATGTAGGCAAAATACCAATGCACATAAAAACATAAAATAAAAATAAACTTCTAAAAAAGTGAAAGGGCTTTTTTTGGTGGTTTTTTGTTTGTTTGTTTTTTGGTGGTGGTGGTGGGGTTTGTGTTTGTTTTTGGTTTTTTTGGAGCATGGAATGGTGGCTTTCCACACCTTTAATTTCAACATTCAGAAGGCAGACAGCTGGATCTCTAAAAGTCTGAGGCCAGCCTCAGCCTGGTCTATACAGCTATCTCCAGGACAGCCAGGGTTAAGTAGTTTAAAAAAAAAAAATACAAAGAAAGAAAAAGGTACAATTTATTTTATTTTTTTAAAGATTTATTTTACTTATTATGTATACAGCATACAGAAGAGAGTTCCAGATATCATTATATGATGGTTGTGAGCCACCATGTGGTTGCCAGGAATTGAACTCAGGACCTCTGGAAGAACAGTCAGTGTTCTCAACCTCTGAGCCATCTCTCCAGCTCCCGAAAAAGGTACAATTTATTTTTATTGATCTTGTATTCTCTGATTCTTTAAAATTATTTGCTAATTCTATTTGTTGATGTGTTATGATTTTATATACAGGATCAAGTCTGCTATACTTCGTTTTCTGACCTAATTTCTGTGATTTTTTTTTTCTTTTTGGTTTAATGGCCCCAGCTGAAACCCCCAGCACAACATGAACAAGAGTACAGGGAGCAGCTGCTGGAGAGATGGCTGCTTAAAGTTGGGGCTGCTGTCCTGGCCCCAACGCTCACATGACACCTCATAATTATCTGTAATGACCTCTTCTGACCCCCCTGAGCACCAAGCAGGCACATAGTACAGAGATATGCATGCAGAAAAATATCTATACACATAAACAATTTTTTAATGTGGTTAAGAGTGGAAATTTGGGGGACTGGAGAGATGGCTCAGAGGTTAAGAGCACCGACTGTTCTTCCAGAGGTCCTGAGTTTAATTCCCAGCAACCACATGGTGGCTCACAACCATCTATGATGACATCTGGTACCCTCTTCTGTATACTGTATACATAATAAATAAATAAATCTTAAAAAAAAAAAAAAAAGATTGGGGCTGGAGAGATAGTTCAGAGGTTAAGAGTACTGACTGTTCTTCCGGAGGTCTGAGTTCAATTCTCAGCAACTACATTGTGGCTCACAACCATCTTGAGATCTGGTACTCTCTTCTGGCACACAGGCATAGTGGAGGCAGAATGTTGTATACATAATAAATAAATTTAAAAAAAAAGAAAGAGGGGGCTGGAGAGATGGCTCAGCGGTTAAGAGCACTGTCTGCTCTTCCAGAGGACCCGGGTTCGATTCCCAGCACCCACATGCCAGCTGACAACTGTCTGTAGTTCCAGTTCCAGGCAAACACCAAGGCGAATAAATAAATAAATAAAGTTAAAAAAAAAAAAAGAAAGAAAGAAGAGTGGAAGTTTAACCACACAGTAGTGGTTCACACCTTTAATTCCAGCACTTGGGAAGCAGAGGCAAGTGGATCTCTGTGAGTTCAAGGCCAGCTTGGTCTACAGCTTGGAGTGAGTTCCAAGACAGCCAAGAGAACACAAAGAAACTCAGTCTCAAAAACAAACAAATACAAAACAAAACAATAAACCTATTGTTTTAACTATTCCTTCCCCTACTTAGCTGTCTGTGAAAAACAAAAGAAAACAAACAAACAAAAATGTGAAAGTTCTCATCATCAGTTTTGTTCACTGTCTCCTTCCTCAGCCTCCTGACACCTGCTGTTTTACTTCCCATCTTGATGGCTTTATCTAGTCTGGCTACTGTATGCCAGTCAGTGGAAATATTGATTAGGTTGTCTTTTGTGTTTCTGATTCCTTTTTTTTTTCTTTTTTTTTTTTATGGTGGATAAAGTATATTTAGAATTAGCCAGCTGGACTGAGTTTAGATGATCCCAATTTTGTTGGTGACATCCAGAGCATCATAATCAGGAGCCAATCGAGCATACGCCTTCTTCTCTCCGTCAGGCCTTAGGAGGGTGTTGACTTTGGCCACATCTATGTCATAGAGTTTCTTCACAGCCTGTTTGATCTGGTGCTTGTTGGCCTTGACATCACAATGAACACAAGCATGTTGTTGTCTTCTATCTTATTCATGGCTGACTCAGTGGTCGGGGGAACTTGATGATGGCATAGTGGTCAAGCTTGTTTCTCCTGGGAGCGCTCTTTCGAGGGTATTTGGGCTGCCTCCTGAGCCTAAGGGTCTTGGGCTGCCGGAAGGTGGGTGACATGCGGAACTTCTTTTTCTTGTGGCTGTGGACACCTTTCAGCACTGCCTTCTTGGCTTTCAAGGCCTTCGCTTTGGCTTCGGCTTTGGGAGGGGCAGGAGCTTCCTTCTTCGCTTTCAGCACCATCTTGGTGAAAAGGCTTCTTTTTCTTTTTTAAAAAATATTTTTATTATATTATGTGCATTGGTGTTTTGCTTGCATGTCTGTGTGGGTACCAGATCTTGAAGTTAGGGACAGTTGTTAGCTGCCATGTGGGTGCTGGGAATTGAACCTGGGTCCTCTAGAAGACTCTAGAAGAGCAGTCAGTGCTCTTAACTGCGGAGCCATCTCTCCAGCCCCGTGTTTATGATTCTTTCAAGGTCTGTTCACTGTGGTACATTTATCAGAATTCCTGTTTTTTCTACTCCAAATGAGTTGGAGTCATGTGTTGTTCATTCTTTCATTCATAGATATATGAGTCATTTCTGAAGTTTTAGTCATTATGAATTATCCTTTTATATACACTCACTCACAAGTGTTTGCAAAAGCATATACTTCCGTTTATTTTGGATATTTATTAGATACTGTGATAAAATAATATGGCCAAGGCAATTTAAAGACTTCTGTTTGGAGCCAGGCATGGTGGTGGCCCACACCTTTAGTCCCAGCACTCAGGAGGCAGAAGCAGGTGGATCTCTGGGAGCTCCAAGCCAGCCTAATCTACATAGAGAGGACAGCCAGGGTTGTTACACAGGAGAAACTCTGTCTTGAAAGAAAGAATGGGAAATAAAGAAAGAAGGAAGGAAGAAAAGAAAGAAAAAAGAAAAAAAGAAAAAGATTCCTGTTTGGATTTAGGGTTCCAGAGAGAAAGAGAGAAAGAGAGAGTTCAAAACAGCGAGGAAGACATGGCCTCAGGAAGCTGGCCAATCACATTTCATCACACAATATGAAATGAGAGCGCCTGAAACCTACACAGCTACACTAGTGAGACATGGACAGGAGAGCTGCTGAAGTACAGGGATGCAGGGAAACTTGTTAACAGATGCTAAGGAATTCACACTGAAGAGAAACCTCATAAATGCCAGCAACATGCTAAGAGGTCTAGATGGAGTTCAGATCTTAGTAAGTGTTTTTTTTTTTTTTTTTTTTTGGTGGTGGTGGGGGATTTTTCCAGACAAGGTTTCTCTGTGTAGACACCAGGTATCCTAGAACTCACTCTGCAGACCAGACTGACCTTGAACTCAGAGTTATTCCCCTGCCTCTGCCTCCCGAGTGCTGGGATTAAAAGCATGCATCACCATCCTTTAGATCTTTAATAATCTTAATAAGCATTTAACAACACACCAAGGAATAAAACCATATCAAAACTCATGGTATGGGAAAAGCTCTATCTTCTTACACTTTCAAGAACTTATAGAGGAATCAGCCCTTTTCATATCAGGAATGTAAAACAACAACAACAAAAAAAAACAAAACAAAACAAAAAAAACAATGTTATCCAGGAGGCTCACAGCTTTAATCTCAGCACTGGGGTGGCAGAAGCAGGTGGATTTCTGAACTCAAGTCCAGCCTGGTCTACAGAGAAAATTCCAGGAAAGCTAGAGAAACCCTGTCTTAATATAAATTGTCTTCCTGACATAGTATGACGTTACACTCAGGAATTCCGGTGGCTTTGGTTACCTGTCCTATGTTAAATCTGTGGACCTTTCTTTTTTTTTTTTTTTTTTAAACTTTATTTATTTATTTGCCTTGGTGTTTGCCTGGAACTGGAACTACAGACAGTTGTTAGCTGCCATGTGGGTGCTGGGAATCGAACCCGGGTCCTCTGGAAGAGCAGACGGTGCTCTTAACCGCCGAGCCATCTCTCCAGCCCCTCTGTGGACCTTTCAGCATGGATGGGGAGGAGTTCTCGAGGCTTACTAGCTGAAGGGCTATTGGCCATTAATGTTTTTTTTTTGGGGGGGGGCGGGGGCTATTTTCAAGGATGTAGCCACTGGTTAGCTTCCCGAGACCAAATAAGTAACTCCACACTCAGGCTTATGGCAGCAGTTTGTTGGCATTACCGCAGAGGTGTTGAGGAAAACAGAATGAAGAGCACTGTTGTAGACACTTTAGGAGAGCTCTGACCTGAGTAATGTTATCTTTTAATGCCAGGCAAACTGTTAGGAAAGTGGGCAAGGGAACAGATAGACAGCAGAGCAGTTAAGAGCACAGACTGTCCTTCAGGACCTGAGTTCGATTCCCAGCATCCACATGGCAGCTAACAACTGTCTGTAATTCCAAGATCTGACACCCTTACACAGTTACACGTGCAGGCAAAATACCAATTCACATAAAATTTAATTTTTTAAAAAATAAAAATAAAGAGAACTCGCTCTTCCTACAGAGGAGCTGGGTTCTGCTACCAGCATACACATGGTGGTTCACACTCGCTTAATTTCATTATCAGAGGATCCAAGGCCCTCTTCGAGCTTGCTAGGGCTCCAGGCACACATACAGGGCACAGACACACATGCAGCAGGCAAACACTCACACTCATAAAAGAACACAGCAAGGAAGCAGGAAACCAGGTACGGGGTCCTTGTAGTAATGGAGTCTGCAATGCCAAAGAACACGGGGCAGCAGCCAAGATGCTGAGAAGTGACTAGATTGCTGATGTGCCGAAGGTAGAACCAACTGATCTGATGTCCATGGTAGGGGTGGGGAAGAGGACAAGAGGAAATGGAGGGAGGAATGAGCTCATTAATCTATATATTCATTTCTGAAATGGCCCACATACTTAACCATTGTGTCATCTAAAGGATGTGGGATGGGCTAGAACCACCAAAGGCAATTGCCATGCTCTCATAAGAGACAACAGCCTTTTATTATTTTATTGGCTATCGTTCTAAGAAGCTGTTTACCTTTCTCTCAATGATGGTTCTTGTTTGGGGTTTGGGGATTTGGTTTGTTTTTCCGGTTTGTTTGTTTTGGGTTTTTTGTTTTGTTGTTTTGTTTTGCTGAGACAGGGTTTCTCTTTGTAGCCCTGATTTTCCTGGAACTTACTCTGTAGACCAGCCTGGCCTCGAACTCACGAAGATCTGCCTGCTGCTGCCTCCCAAGTGCTGGGATTAAAGGCGTGTGCCATCATCACCTGGCTCCGCTGATGATGTTTAAGGCCTTCTGTTTCTCATCTTTAAAACAGTTAGGTGAGTATTACAATGTGGTGGGAAGAATCAGGCACTTTCATATATAGATGTTCTTAAACTGTGTTCTTAGTTTTCCCCTCTCCTGTGGACCCTCCTCCTCCTCCTCCTCCTCCTCCTCCTCCTCCTCCTCCCTCTGCTTTCCTATCGCATTACCCTCTCTTCCTCACCTCTTCTCTTAAGATTCCTCCTTTCTGGGCTGGAGGGAGGCAGAGTGATTAAGAGCACTTGCTGCACTTTACAGAAGACTTAGGTTCAATTCCCAGTACCACATGGTGGGTGTGCACACATACATGCAGGCAAAATACTCAAACACACAAAATAAACTAAACAGACCTTTTAAAAATATCTCTTTCCGGGGTTGGAGAGATGGCTCAGAGGTTAAGAGCACCGACTGTTCTTCCAGAGGACCTGAGTTCAATTCCCAGCAACCACATGGTGGCTCACAACCATCTACGATGACATCTGATATCCTCTTCTGTATACTGTATACTTAATAATAAATAAATAAACATTTTAAAAAGAGAGAGAGAGAGAGAATAACACATGGCAGTGATTCCTTAAAAAAAAAAAAAAAATCCTCATCCACCCTGGAGAGATGGCTCAGTGTTAACAGCACATACTGGTTCCCAGCATTCAAGGTCAGGTGGCTGCCCATCACCGATGCATAACTCCAGCTCTAAGTGAACTGTACACCTCTTGCCTCTAGGGGCACCAGGACACAAGTGCACATGTCAACACAGATTCACATAAACATAATTCAAAGTAAAAAATGTAGAAACATGTTTCCCCACACCCTAGCAACATTTGTGGTCTATCATTTTCTTGATGACAGCCATTCTGGATTCTAGCGTGAAACTGAATTCCACATTAGTTGAGTTTTGATGCTGCTTGTTTGTTTTTCAGGGCAGGGTCTCTCTGTGTAGCCCTGGCTGTAGTGGGATTATATGTTATGTTTTAAATAATTGTCCTGCCTATGGGTTTAATAGAAAGCTGATTGGCCAAAGGAAAACAGGAAGTGTGGGCGGGGCTACTAGGCTAAAAAAAAAAAAAAAAAAAAAAAAAAAAAAAAAAAAAAAAAAAAAAAAAAAAAAAAAAAAAAAAAAAAAAAAAAAAAAAAAAAAAAAAAAAAAAAAAAAAAAGCTCTAAATAAAAAACAACAACAAAAAAAGAGAGACAATGCCAAAGAGCCGCCAGAGAAAGCCACCACAAACACGACAAAAAAACAACAAACATACATACAAAAAAAAATTTTTTTTAAGCCATGAAGCTAAACAAAATAAGTTAAATTTGAATAAAAAACTAATAAATTATTTGCCTAGGCCCTAAGTCAATCAACATAAGAATAATATAAGCCTATATATAATTATCTAAGACTAAACAAGACCAAAAATAAAGCCAACCCTTTAGTCCAAGCCCAAAAAGTCCAAGCCAAACCAAAACCATTTACAACACCTGGCTGTCCCGGAACTCACTTTGTAGGCCAGGCTGCCCTTGAACTCACAGAGATCTGCCTGCCTTTGCCTCCAGAGTGCTGGGATTAAAGGCATGTGACACCACAGCCAGGCTGTGTTGGGAGATTTTTAATAACTGCTTCAATCTTCTTGCTTGTTATAATAATTTATATCCTCTTAATTTCTATAGATTATACATAGCCAGTAATTTATCCACTTCTATATCCTCCAGGTTTTTTTTTTAATAGTCATAAGTTTTTAAACCACTTGCATGCTTGATGCTCTTGGAGAACAGAAGATGAGAGCATAAGACCCCTGGAACTGGAGTTACAGACACAATTGTGAGCCACCATGAGGATGCTGGGAATTGAACCTAGGTTCTCTGCAAGATTAGCTAGTGCTCTTAACCAAGGAGGTATCTCTCTAGTCCCCTTTGTTTTAAAAAAATATTCTTCATTTTTGTATATGTGTATGAATTCAAGAATGCTATAGCATGTATATAGAGGTCAGAAGACAGCTGGAGTGGGTGGGTAGGCTTGTCTCTTTATGCCACGTGATGCCTAGGTGTTCTCAGGTCCTGAGGCTGCAGTTCCCCTTGCCTGCCCAGCCATCTCACAGGCCTTGATTTCCTTTGAAACTACTGTTGTTGTTATTCATATTATTTGTGTGTTATGTGCTTGTGCTCCTGTGTGTATTTGTATATGTGTACATGTGTGTATCTGTGTGTGTGTTTACATGTGTGTATCCTTGTATCTGTGTGCATGTTTGAGTCTTGGTGTGTGTTTCTGTGTGTATGTCTGTGTATGAATATCCGTGTATGTGTTTGTGTCTCTGTGTATGTATTTGTGTGTATCTGTATCTGTGTGTCTATGTATGTGTGTCTGTGTGTGTGCATGTGTATCTGTGTGTGTGCATGTATGTATCTGTGTGTGTGCATGTATGTATCTGAGTGCGTGCATGTGTGTCTGTGTGTGTATATGTGTCTCTGTGTGTGCATATGTGTCTCTGTGTGTGCATGTGTGTATCTGTGTGTGTGCATGTATGTGTCTGTGTGTGCATGTGTGTATCTGTGTGTGCATGTATGTGTCTGTGTGTGTGCATATATGTATCTGTATGTGTGCATATATGTATCTGTGTGTGCATTATGTGTCTGTGTGTGCATGTATGTATCTGTATGTGTGCATGTGTGTATCTGTGTGTGCATGTATGTGTCTGTGTGTGTGCATGTGTGTATCTGAGTGTGTATGACTTGGAGGACAACTTAGTCACGTCCCTTCTCTCTTCTACCTTTATGTAGGTTTCAGAAAAGAACTCAGGTCACTAGAGCTATGTCACAAGTGCCTTCCCCTACAGAGCCAGTCCAGCCGCCCTTTCTCTCCTCTGACTGACTCTGACTTGAAATCTCCTTTATCAGACCCCAGAACAGAGACACCAGCTTGATGGACTCTATTTCCTTTCTTGGGCTCAGTTTGTGGGTCTTGGAGACAAGAGATAGTTGGATCTAGTTTTTCCAACTCCCTGAGGCTGAAGACATAGCTCAGTAGTTAAGAGTGTGCACTGTTCTTTCAGAAAATCTGAGTTTGGTCCTCAGTACCACCTGGGAACTCACCACAGGGCGGTCTGGTCTCTGAATACACCTACACTTGTGCACGTACCCACAACAGTCAGACATGCTCCCTTGGGCGCCCTCACCCGTGGTCCCCTGAGCACCCTCACCCGTGGTCCCCTGAGCACCCTCACCCGTGGTCC
>PVIH01018304.1:23713-39033 GCA_004025045.1 Sigmodon hispidus | reverse complement strand
ACCTTTGGAGTGTGAATGTGCCTCTTTAGGGTATATACCCAGAAGTGGTATTGCTGGGTCCTTGGGTAGATTGATTCTCAATTTTCTGAGAAACCTCCATATTGTATTCCAAAGTGGCTGAACAAGCTTACACTCCCACCAACAATGGAGGAGTGTTCCCCTTGCTCCGCATCCTCTCCAGCATAAGCTGTCATCTGTACCTTTTATCTTAGCCAATCTAGCAGGAAAAAATGACCAGATGTGTTGGGAGGGGGAAGAGACCTTGAATAAGGATATACAGGGATGGAAAAAAAATTCAGAGGGAAAGATGAACACAAAGAAAATATAGGTGTAGTAATCTTATGTGTATTTCTACCCTTGATAAGCCATGCTTATCATTCTTATCCTCTGTATAGTTATTGTTAACTCTTCCACATTTTAAATTCTTTTTACTGTGTTTTTTTTTGATAAATACAAAATAAAGAAGGAAGAAAAAAAAAACAAAACAAAGCAATCAAAAGGAAGAAAGAAAGAGTAAATGTAGTCAGTAGTCAGTAAGTGTGGGATAATGTTGTAATTTTGTTTTACTTGTATTTGTTTATTAAAATGCTAATTGGCCAGAATATAGGCTGGAAGTATTGGCAGGGAAACCATAGGAGAAAAATTCTGGGAAATGGAAGAACAGAACAGATATCAGTCATGTACAGAGGAAGAAAGATGAGATTGCTTCACTCAAGAAAAGGTACCAAGCTACTTGACCAAACATGGATAAGATTATAGGTTAGTTCAAGAGTAAGAGTTATCAAGTAATAAGTCTGAACCAGAGGCCAAACAGTTTATAATTAATTTAAGACTTTGTGTGATTATTTGGGACTGAATGACTGCAGGACCATCCAGGCAGGACAGAGAAATATCTGGCTACAGGGAAGGAAGGAAGCAAGGAAAGAAGGAAGGAAGGAAGAAAGGAAGGAAGGAAGGAAGGAAGGAAGGAAGGAAGGAAGGAAAATAATCTAAAGCTTCTACATTGATAGACCAGCATAATTCCTTAATACACTTTCAATTCCATCCATATACAAACAGATAAATGCAGCTACCACTCCTACACAAAAGTCCCTCCTTACTACAGCTGGAGATGATCAGAGAGAACTGCAACCACAAACAATGATTAGTGAATTGTGGGGAGCCCAGTCTCAAATGTATACAAAAAACCCCCAAGGGGCTGGAGAGATGGCTCAGCGGTTAAGAGCACCGTCTGCTCTTCCAGAGGACCCGGGTTCGATTCCCAGCACCCACATGGCAGCTAACAACTGTCTGTAGTTCCAGTTCCAGGCAAAACACCAAGGCAAATAAATAAATAAAGTTTAGAAAAAAAAAAACCCAAAATTACTGAATCCCTGTAACATTACAGAGGAAGGGCTGAAAGACTGTAAGAGCAAGAATACCTCAAGTGTTCACTGAAAGAGCCTTTCTAGAAAGGGCTGCATAAACAGAAGCAGAAAAAAAAGGCAGATAGCTTGTAAGGGGGAAAATTTGATGAGACCCCACACACAGACAAAGAAATAGGGGCAATTAATGACTTCTAGGAGAAAGAAAATTAGCCTCTTCCAAGGATAAGCCTGGTCATCTGAAACAACTGGAAATCATAAACTTTTTTTAAGATTTAATTTCACTATTTTTAATTGTCTGTATTTGTGTTTTTGTGTGCAGTTATGTGCTGGGCAGTCTGAGGTCTCAGAACCCCAGAGAGCTGGGGTTCTAAGTGGCTGTGAGCTGCTTCCTGAGGATGCCAAGAAAGAACGTTGCCTTTAAGAAATGTGTGTTTTTAGCTGCTGAGAAGTCTCTCTGGCCACTATCATGCTTGTTTTTTTATTTAAAATTTTATTGCATTTGTTTTTGATGTATGTGAAGGTGTGTGCACAAGAAAGGGATGGCTTCAAAGGTGTCATGATCCCATTATGTAAACCAGAGATAACTTTCCAACATCAGTTCTTTCCCTGCACTGCGTGGCTCCTTGGAATCAGATTTGGGTTAATTAGATTCATCAGCAAGTGCCTTTACCAAGTTAGCTCACCAGTTTAGGATTTTAGTATTTTAACTTTTAAGAGTGTTTGTCATTATTGTACTTTTTAGATAATGATCACTACTAGTTCAGATTTTATTTCCTATTTATTTCGTGAATAAATATGAGTGAAAAAGGAATCAATTGTTTAAACTCAACTTTCAAATTGAAAAACTGATCAACGTCTTTAGCCATCAGAGAAATGCAAACCATTACAACTTTGAGATACCACCTTATACCTGTCAGAATGGCTAAGATTAAAAACACAGATGACAGCCTATGCTGGAGAGGATGAGGAGCATGGGGAACACTCCTCCATTGCTAGAGGGAGTGTAAATTTGTTCAGCTACTCTGGAAAGCAGTATGGCAGTTTCTCAGAAAACTAGGACTCAATCTCTCCAAGGACCCAGCAATACCACTACTGGGCATATACTCTAAAGATGCACATTCACACCCCAAAAGCATTAGCTCAACTATGTTCATATCAGCATTGTTTGTAATAGCAAGAACCTGGAAACAGCCTACATATCCTTCAACTGTAGAATGTATTAACAAACTGTGGTACATCTCCACAATGGAGTACTACTCAGCAGTAAGAAAAAGTGATAATCTAAAATTTGCAGGCAAATGGATGGATTTAGAGAATATCCTCCTGATCAAGGAATCACAAAACCAGAATGATAAGCAGGGGATGTACTCCCTCAATAGTGTACTTTAAGTAAAAAGGAAAGCACACCCAAGCTGCAAACCACAACCACTGAACAACCTGGGATCTGAAACACCTTGAACTGATGCAGCTTGGAGCCCATTCTCTCCAGAGGAACATATAACTCAGTCTTGATATTAGGATGAGGAAATCAGACTTGCCTGGAGTGGATGCTGAAATAATCCACCTCGGGACCTATTGCCCTTTCTGGTGAGGGGATGGGGGATGGGGAAAAGAGAGACTGACAGGGAGGGGTCAAGAGGGGGAAGAGAGTTTAAAAAAGGGGATACATAGATAAAAAAATGAGGCTTTACTCCATAAAAAAAGAAAAAAAGAAATATTATCAAATTGCTTATTACTATAACTTTCTTGTGATTTCCAATAGTCATACATTATTTTATGTCCTGTGTTGTTGCTGAAAACAATTCAAAGGGTAAAATATAATGATAATATCAGATATACTATTATGATGATTTTTACTACCCACTTGGGTAGAGTATTTTGTATAATATTATTTTCTATAGTAAAATAAAGGTGATATGAAAAAAAGAAGAAATGTGCATTCCAATGCTGTACTCATGTGTTTCTCAATAGATTCTTTAATTTTTTTCATTTTTATTGCAATTTTTTCCTTGATGCACAATATTGCCATATATCATTTAATGGACATGAAGGTTGTTACGTCCATGTTTATTACCCAATCTTGTAAATATTTAAGAAAGCTACTTTTGAAGTCTCTTAATTTTAAAAACTTCTTATTTCACATAATGCATTCAGACCACAGTTTTCCTCTCTCCATTCCTCCAAATCCCCTCTATCCCAGAACTAATGCTCCTTCATTTCCCTTCAGAAAAAAGAAAGGCCTCCCAGGAATATCAACCACATACAGCATGACAAAATGCAATAAAACTTGGTACACACCCTCACATCAGGAGGACAATGTGGGGCAACTCAGTCAGAGGAACCGGGACCCAATAGCAGGCAAAAGAGTCAGAGACATCCACTCTTCTACTGACGGGAGGTATCCCTAAACACCAAGTCAGCAACCATTATCTGTTTGCAGAGGACCTATCACAGATCAATGCAAACACAGTGATCGCTTCTTTAGTGTCTGTGAGTTCCTATGAGCCTTGCTTAATTAACCCTATGAACCTTGTTCTTCTGGTAACTTCAAACCCTCTAACTCCTACAGCCCATTTTTCCATACTTCTTCCTGGTGCCTTTAGGGAAGGACCCGATGCAGATCTCCAATTTGGGCTCTCTCTTAGTGTAATGTTTGGCTGTGGGTTTCCACACCTGCTCTCATCAGCTCCTAGGTGCAGTGGCCTCACAAGTCTGTTACATTTTAAACCCATTACCTATAACCATTTGAAACTGAGGTAATATATCTAGGGAAACAAGATCAGGCTCCGTGACACTAGTGACTAGACAAATAGCCGCAGCACAGTCACACACTGGAAAGTCTGACAAACAATACTCAATTTTAATAAAACACATCTAACAAAGTCTTTAATTCACAACTTCTTAGTGAGTTTATTAGTAATATCAATGTTATTGAACACTGACCATAGATAGATCCTAGAAGAGCATCCAGTATTGCAATTTTCACAAACAAGCATAATTTATAACTATATTCAAATTTCTTATGTTCATACACATAGATAAGTGGAAATAATTCATCATAGAAACTTCTTTTGTGGCACATAGAAACTGTGTCAGAGAGTCAAACCAAGTAAAAGCACAGATAATAACTGACAATAGGGTACCCACTCCCAATCTACATCTAGGATATAATTCTTACACCTATACTCACGGAACATCACAGAAAAGGCAGCAGGAAGATTGTAATAGCCAGAAGGCCAAGATGGCTTCTGTTATATGGTGTTCTATATATATGACAGGCAAGCTAGGTACATGAAATCTCAACAAAATGATTGCCTGAAGACTACCTGAACAAATAACAATAACAAATAACCAGTTACCATCCCAACATGGAGGAATTTCATGAGACCACAGTAGATATTGAACTACAGGAAATTAAGAAAGAACGGGGCAATCTGATTAGCCAACACCAAGTGCTCAACATATGTATGTGACTATATACATGAAAACAATAGTAAACAGACTCTGCATGTTGTGTTATTGTATGTTTATATATTTGTATGCATACACATATATGTAAAAATGTATATTTGTATTTTATACATTTCTAACAATAATATTCAAAGAAAAATGTCATAGATTTTCAAGGGAGTTATAGGACACAGGAAAAACTGGAAAGAAGAGAAGAAGATATAAATAAAGTACAAAGATGTGAAATTAATAATGAATTTTATAAGGAATATTCAATATTATAAGCAATTAGAAAAACATCTTTCTGGGGATATTTTAGTGTTTGCTTCATAAATAGCATACTAGTAAAATGCTGTTTCATGTTTAGTTCTTGTGAGAAAAAGACCAATATGTTAGATAATATAAGAAAACCCTACATGCCATATTAAAAAGGAGTTTAAAATATTGAAATTCAACATAACTTTTTCAAGTATCATCATTTTATTGGAAATGAAGACTTGTTCAAAGTGTATTATATTAGTTATAAGGAACCTTCACTGATAAACTGTTATCCTCTCAAGGACTAGGGATTTACCTGCTGTCTGTATTTAGCATTGAAACTTTCATGGTTAATCTAGATTCCACACAGAATGTGGCATTCTCTAATGCCACAATCTTAACTTACTTAACAAGGAACTCTATGACTGGACTGCCATACTACTATTGAAGTATTGATTTACCTTTGATTTTCTATTTTCTCTATTAAAAACTTCATTATTAGTAATCTTTCATTTAATAAAATTTTTGTTAGCAATTTACTATACACAGGACTGTATGAAAAAACAGTCAATATCCCATTTCCTCTTTATATGTTATTAATATTTAATAATATATACCCAACAAAGTTATTTTATCTCTTGTAGGTATGTGTCTGTGTATATGTGTGTGCGTGTATGTATGTGTATATCTATATATATATATGTGTGCATATGTGGATGTGAATGTACGTTAGTGTATGTGTGTATAAGGGTATGTGTGTATGTATATTCTTGTACGTGTGTGTGTGTGTATGTGTGTGTGTGTGTGCCTGAGGTCTGCAAAATGACAAAGCATAAACAGGAGAGGTAGTGTAGTGACTAATGGCAGTTAATTATCTAAGGAATGACCCAGGACTGGAGATAGCCTGAAATGACCCAACCCAGGAAGTAGTCGAAAGAAAAGGGCTTGGCAAACAGCTGGCAAAAGTAACAGAGGGAATCTAAAATCCCCTCAAAAGATGAGTTAATCAGAACTGTATCTGTACTAATACCCCAATTGATATATAATCTTGTGATTTTTGCCCTTAAAAGACCAGCTTGCAAAGGGGTGGGTATCTCCTCTGCCCATTGTGACCCCTGTGCACCAGACTGAGTTCCTTGTTGCAACTTGTGTTTTTCAATAAACCTTGCTTTTGCATTTTGGAGAGTTCACATCTCTGGTGATCTCTTTGGGGGCCTGGTGACCAGGGCACAGCAATAATGAATATAAGGAATATTAAAAATTGGTCATATTTTAAGATTTCTAAGCCTACTCATCCAACCCCAACACCACACCACTTACACTAGTCAGAGAGAACACCTAATGGGAAGTCTTAAATGTCAACAAATCAGCAAACTACATGTTGTCATTTTTCAAAATGAAATATCAACATGATTTCTTTTATTCTTTTTTATGGTTCTTAACATTTTAAAAAACATCACCATACTTGTAGGTCTTGGAATGATTATGCCTTTAGCATCACGGATAGCTAATGGTAACATAACATTACCAATATTATACTAAAGTGGGGAATCATAAGGAGCGGTATGCCTATCATATATTGGAGCTCTAAAACCACTAACCTGAGTCACATCTAGTCTGCCGTCTGTTTTTATAAGTAAGGTTTTATTGGCAAACACTATGTCCATTTGCTTTTTATAATAGATTCTTTCCTTTTAGAATAGCAAAAGTAATTCTTAAGGAAAATATATGTCTCTTAACTGTAATTTATTTAATATTTGGCCCTTTACAGAAAATATAGGTTAATCCCTGGCTTGAATGACATAAAGTTTGACTATATGTTAATTTAATTGTTTAAAAAATTCTCACATATATATATAATTTTAATTTATCCTTCTTTGGAATGAGTTAAACTTGTTTAAATGCAAAAACATAACAATTTAACAGTTAAAAACATATATAACAATTGTGAAATAAAATAATTTGGAAACATTTAAGAACACATTTTCTTTAGGACAAACCCTTGATTGAGAACTAACCTGAGAGGTTGGTTTCTGGCAGTTGGAAAAATTATAGCATGATGGTAAAAAACTATAGATTTTCAGGACTGTCTGATATTTAGAAATCAACTCATCCATATAGAATATCTCTATATAAGTGAATAGACATAAAAACACACAAAATAATGAAGAATGCACATTGATCTTTACTTGTCTATCAAAAGAAATGTTGCCAACAAGCCAAAGATATTTTGTGAAAAAAAAATGCTTTCTTCTGATCAGTAACAGCTTCAGAATTATTTAATTTTGTAAATAATTTGTTGTATAATCTCAACACGTTTACACATGACATTTACATGTATTATAATCTACTGTTTGATAAAATAAGAACTCCAACATTATGACATATTTATCACAACTGAAAATAGGCAATAAACAGATATAAAAGTTTCTTGTAAGATAAGTTTATATTAACTTATTTATAATAATGAGTTAGAATTATGTCTCAGTTCATGAATACTTTTAAAATAAGCAGAACAAAAGCAGAAAAAAGCATCTTCTTCTTGGGTACAGGTAATATGGCCTTTGGATGATGTGTATAACAAGTCATCATTATAAAGAGTGGGGATGAGGATGCTTTTTTTACTAAATTCTTAGCCATGAACACAGCTTCAGCTCAGGGAGACACTCAGAGAATTAGCTGTGTGCTTGCTTTGGAAGTATATACTTTTTCTCAAGTTTATTTTTAAATGTTATTTGAATAAAAAGAAAACTAATTTCTTTAGATCTCAAAGCTTATCATGAGCAAATTAGCTAATAGTTTTTTTAAAGGAACATTAAAATGATATTTCATAAAATACAGTTTAAGATCCTTGAAGGATAGAATTACAGGCATAAGTACTAAAAGATAAACAGTCAAACATTTTGACATGCACAGCTGTGGCATCTCAGCTTTGGCTAATGCAGTACACTTATTCTCTTTCTTCTCAACTGGCTCAGCCCTTCTGCTCTCCAAGGTTGCCAGAGTAGATGCATCCTCGACGAAAAATGAAATGTCTTATCAACTACATTAAAGACTGTTTAAGAACATCACAACTTGGCTTTTAGCAGCCAGTGTCCTCTGAAATACTCTGCTGATTCACAAAGCTGTCTAAGAAATTCATGATGTCGCAGCATTATCAGACTGAATAAGGATATAGTATCCATTTGAAGATCAGAAATTAACTTTATTGGCTGAAGGGGTACTCCCCTTTGGTTTACAGGAAGGCATTAGAAAATCTATTATGTTTGATTTATATTCTGCAGCCTCCATCTTGTCTTGTTACAATTAGTATTTCATTTTAATTGTGCTGCTATATAATTTCTTAGGAAAAGATACTCCGTCTGAACTCTGAAGGGATTTTTCCTTCTTTGTTATGTAGCACTTCTCAACTTTTCTCTGGATTCTGAAGAGGGGGTAGAAATTATAAGCTTGCGTTAATTAAGCTATTTTTTATTCTTAGTGCTATGAAAAGAAGGTATTGTATAAAAAGATGGTTTATAAAGTTGGAGTCTGGTCATCAGTGTCATTCAGCAGACTCTTTTAAATAAATTGTAATAGGACATATATTTCTGGCTTCATATAAAATGACAGATTCTCTCTGTTTTTGAAACATAGTTTATACATGCACATTCAGTTTATTTCCTATTTTCTACTTTGCTTTGTCTATCAAACATAGACATGCAGCATCTTATGTTTCTTTATGGTGAGCTTATTCATTATTTCAGCAATTATTTAGTAAATATAATTACCATCTTTTAGCTTTCCTAGTGTGAATTATGACTAGCATACCCCCTGCCTGAACAAACTCAAACTCTTTTCACAGATCTGGGGAAATCAGCAACTGACTTGTGCCCAAAGAGTTTTGTGAGTGGTATCTTCTCACTCCTCAGTCTGGTTGATGCCTTGGAGGTGAAATTGGATGGATAAGATACTCAATAAGATAGTGGTGGTCAGCACATCATTTTATTGAAAACAAAGGACAGAAAAAATTGTGAAGTTCACACAGTGGTGAGTGGGTCTTTCTGGCTGAAGGCTGTAGTCAATAATGAGACTACAACCAAGAAGGACTCAGGCTACTGAAAGCTGTGTGAAAAGGAAACATGTTAGATTGTATTCACTAAACAGCTGAAATGTCTTTTATTAAAGTTAAAGAAAATATCTCAATGGCTATGTCGAAGACAGTTTTGAAACTGAAAGAAAGAAAACACTGGGAAAGCACTTAGGTAGCACAAATGAGACTTAGATCCAAATATTGAGGGAAGGTTAAAATATCAAAGAGAGGAAGCACTATAGTTAATTTTCACCCAGCTGTCTTGTAATTTCTTTAACCTTGTTCTTGGTCACTTTTGTCAGTCACTTCTGCCTGTTGCTTCTGCCAGACGCTTCTGTTCTCTCTGGGTTTCTATGAGCCCTAATATACTCTCTCCCATTCAGATTAGGATTAAAGGCATGTAGCCTTGAACTCACAGAAACAGCTCTGTCTCTGGAGTTATGGGATCAAGGGTGTTGGTCACCACTCGCAGCTTTCCCTGTGTTGGGATCAAAGGTCTGTGTGACTGACTCAGTTGTTTATCTTTGTATTCAAGGTTTAAGAATTTCCTGAGCTGTCTGCCTAGGATTTGACTATGTACTCTCTTCTCAATATTCAGGTTTTATTAAATATGTAATATATATCCACAAAACACTAGACATATCAGTGAGAGAAAATAGGTGCCTTATTTTTAATTGTTTCTTTTACAGAAAAGTATTCTTAGTATCAGAACATCATTATGTAATTGTTGTTCTACGTGTTAGATGAGAGCCACTGTCATCAGTCACTAGTTGATGTATACCCTGGAGTTCTTGATATTTAAAATTTACTAAGTTAGTCGTACCCCCTAGTTCTTACATTGAGGCCTAAATCCCCAATGTTGCTATATTTAGAGAAACTCTACAGGGAAAAAACATTTACATAAATGAATTGGTAAGGCTAAGTAAAGTCTGACATCCCACAAGATCCCACACCTTTCTTTCAATGTTCAGACAGAGGAAGGGTCATATGAAGGTACAACCGGTAGCAACCACATAAGCCAGGAGTAGAAACATCACCAAAGCGGCTTGAAAGCTCTTGATCTGGACTCTTCATCTGCCACATGACAATGTAAATTTCTCTATATAAACCAAGAACATTTCATTCTGCATTATTTTGTTATGGGAGTCAAAAAAGACAAAGGCTTGGGGTGGGACCTCTTCAAGTCCCACATATCTCTCCCTAGGATTTTATCACCCAGTCTTGAGGCCTGCCAAACCGGAAGCACCTGTTAGACTCTAACTCTTCTTTAGTTCCTATCTAATCGTTTCCCTTACTGCTGAAGTCCTGAACTTGCTAAATTGTTTTTATGTGAACAAATACCTGTAATTTTGTGTAAGTTTCTGCTTCTAGTTGGATGATTTAGTCAGCAAGTCAGTTCTTAACCCATTTGAATTCTTAGCATTTTTTTTAGAAATATTTGCTAAAAAATCACCAACTTGAATATAAAGAAGTACACACACTGAGATGTGTATATGCCCATCATTGTGAACTGGGACATAATGGAACATCAATTAAGTTTGACACTTCTGATTTCTATGAGAGTATCTTTTACAAGACAAGCTGCCTCATGTTTTAAGAAACGTATATTTCTTCATTTTTATACTTGCTTATAAGTTATAAGAATTAGCATTTATTTTCTACTTTTAAATATATCTCTCTTCTCTGGAACAGGATAGTTCAACTATACTAAGGTTTCTTTTAAATTCATTTTTAACTGCAATCTATAAATCAACACTTCTGTAGACTATAATTTTAGTTACACAATTGACCTCTGGGTAATTCCAGTTAAATGCTTTCACAGCAACATAACTCATTTAGTTAGCATCCAATAGGTGTTCATAACTTTCTAACATATTAATTTTTCTTCAAATTTGTATTGGGCTACATTAAACCTAATTAAAATATAGGATGTAGGCATTTAAAGAAGTTAATTTTCTAAGACATGAAATCCAACCTGTAATCAGCAGAGTTTGGACGCCAAACATAGTTTTATTATAGTTACACTGAAAAACCTCCTCCAAATAAGTCTACATCTAGTCAAAACCCCTCTCAAATGGAATTTAGAGTGTTGTTGATATGCAAGCAAATGGTCCTCACTTCTTTAGTTTCTCTTTTTATAACACTGCCTCCCTTTCAGCTCCCTTGATTTGAGACTGTAGGAAGGGAACAGGAAATAATGAAAGGATGATGAAAGGAGCAAAAGATTGATTCATAAATTAGATATTTTTATTTATTACTTTTGTAAAATAATTTAAAATGTTACACTGACTGTCTCTTACTGTTTGTTACCATTGCATTCTCACAAGACCATAGAATAAATACAAAAATGAATGAGCAAAAGGACAGATTTTTGTGCAGCTTTTGAATAAAAATTAGCTTATTTAAAAATGTTGATACTTTGTTCTATGTAAAAAGTATGTTAATCTTCAAAATGAATAATAATAATTAATCTCTTATCTTTGCTTCTGTGCTTTCTTCTATTGGTAAATAAGATAATTATTGAACTAAATAGCAATAATGTTTGGTAACATGATCTGTTCTATTTGCAGTGGTCTTTGTAGAAATTAAACTCCAGTTCTAAAATGATGACATAAAACCATACAAGTTAGTGCAATGATGTAGTCTTAAAGACATAGGAAGTAATATTGATGTCCAGTGACAATAATCTTAGGAAGGTTAGACATTTCTTAATCAGAATGAATGTTGACTCTGGTCTGGAGACCATTTCTTATTTGATCACGCTTGGAAAACAGCAAATGTCAGGGCCATTATTTTTTATTAACAGGATCTGGCATGGGCATAAATAGTAAATTGAACTATCTTATTTTTTGTGATCGCCATCAGAAACAAATTGGGTTGAAAAATATTGTCTTAAATATGTCATATGTAGATTCTTATAGACAAATGGCATCAGTTTGTAGTAGAATTTTATATTAGAAGTAAAAGCCAAGATACTTTTTTACAAAATGCTAATAGGTTGCCTTTGTCACAAAAAGGATAGTTTGTATGTCTGGCTCATCACAATTTTAATTGTAAATCTCAGGAAATGCAGAATATGAGAATTAAGTTAGGAAGGGCTCAATGGATTGCAGGGGAAACTTTATTAAATTTTTTCATAAAATAACATTGACAAATAATCTAATACAAACTATTTGTGCCTTACAAGGTATTGCTGTAGGAAGAAATAGGAGGTTCCAAACTCAATCTGAGTTCTCTGAGTTTATTTTCAGTGATTTTGATGATACTCGGTGATATGTATTTTGAAAAATTAGTTGATTTTCTTTTCAAAGCAGTGGGCTTTAAAAGAACTAAAATAATTAAGTAAAAATTTAAATATTTAGTTGAATATTTCATACCCTGTAGAGTATTTATATTCATTCTGTAGAGAATATAGCTTTATTTTAATTGAAAGTATTTAATTAAATTTAAATACAGATAAAGAAATAGACTATAAGAATAACTTGAAAGGGGAGAATTTGGATAGAGAAAAAAATTTCTTCATCTGTTTTTTCCCCCTGTAGTTGGCCTATTTTTTAATGTGTTAACATCTCTTTCATGTGATTTAGGTAGGAGGCATTAGTCATTTGATATAATCAGCAATGCATGTAAGAAAACATCATGCAGCTTTGGCCTCACCAGGATCTACGATGAAATGGCATATAGGCTTGATAATTCAGGGCACTAAATACTGTTTGGAAGAATCTAAAGAGTGAGTCAAATAACAATCAACTCTGACAAATACTTCTTTTCACTTTTACTCAGATTGAGTCAAGGTATTTCAAGGCTGTAGTGAACTCACTTTAGAATGGAGGCCTGACTTGCTTGCAGCAGTCCTTCAGCTTCAGCTTTCTAAGTGGTTCTAATACAGAAGTCAGCTACTGGTCTTAGCGAATATCATAATTATTAGATACCCACAAAGCAGGAGAAAATTTCTTACTGATAGCCATTCTGACTGGGATAAGATGAAATGTCAAAGTAGTCTCATCTGCCATTTCACTGAAGCCAAGGATCTTGACGACTTTCAAAAGCATTTGATAACACTTATTTTGAGAGTTATCTGGGCATATCTACAGTCTATTTTTTTTAAATGACTTGTTTACTTACGTTTGATTTCTTTTGTGTTCTTGGTGTAGTGGTTTTGGATGTATAGTTGGAGAATTTCTCTCATGGAATGGCTCTTCACTCAGTTGAGTAGGGTCTTGTTGTTGTTGTTTTTGTTTTTTGTTTTTGTTTGGTATTATGAGGTTATTTTTTTTCCCAGAGAATCTCACAGGGGAAGCAAACTACTCTTAAGAAGAAGTCACATGTCCAGAAGTAGATAGCCAACAAAATACAAATTCAGTAGCATCTTCGGAGGATTCAGCTTATAATGTGTCAGGACATCCTTTTGCTTTGCTTTGCTTTTTTCTTTCCTTTTCTTTCAGTTCTTCCTTACTTCCACCCTCCCTCTCTCTTTCTTTCCCTTACAGGTTCTTTGGTATTATGACTTCTGGTTTTTGTTTTTAGGTGATTCTTGTGTGGGGAATAAATATCTCAGTGTCTATATATGCTTCTGCTTTTTCTTTGCCTCTTTTTCTCCTGTTGGTTTGTTCTATTCCAGTTGCCTGTTTTTTGCATATCTCCCTTTATTTTATCATTATTCTTGAGATGCCTGTTTGTTTTCTAACAAGAAGCAGAAAGGATTTTGGATGAGATGGGAAGTGAGAGACTTGAGGGAAGAGAATCATTACCAGGATATGTTGCAGGGAAAAATACGTTTAGTAAAAGAAAAACATTAAAATCAGGGAGCTGAAATTCTGAGGGATAAATTCTGAGTTCTCTAGCACATGCATTTGATTGGAATTCTTGGTTTGTGCCAGGACAGTGCAATTTGCATTGCTACAGCTCTGCAGTATAACTTGAATGAAGTGTGGAAATGCTCCTAGTGATATTCCTTTTGGCTATTTTGAGTCTTCTCAGTTTCTGCATGATTTTAAGATAATTTTTTATACTTCTGCAAAGAAGCATGGAAATTTTGATTGGGATTTTAGTAAATCTCTTAATTGCTTCTGGCAGAATGTTTATTTCCACAATATTATTTCTTCCAGTCCACGTATGAGCATTTCCTCAATTTCTTCAGAATGTTTAAGTTTTTTGTAGAGGTCTTTCCCCTCCTTGGTAATTTTCCTCTGACTCATTTTGTTATTTTGAGTGTATTGTGAATGGACTTGTTTCTCTGGCTTTTTTCTCAGGGTGTTTGTCATTGACATACAGAAAGGTTGCTGATTTTCATATGTTAATTCTAATGTATCCTGCATCTTTGCTGAAAGTGGAGATCAGTTTTAGGAGTTTTTTGTTATACATTCAGTCTTTTTAATAAAAAGCATAATATTTGTAAATAAGGACACTGACTTTCAATTTCATTTCTTCTATTTTCATCTCTTGTCTTATAGCTCTAAGATTTAGAGAATAATATTGAATAAGAACATTGTACTGAGAGTTGGTAGCCTTGCTTTATTCCTGATTTTAATTATACTGCTTCAGTTTTTTCTCCATTTATTATGATATTGTTGACTGTGGGTTTGCCATATATAGCCTTTATTATATTGATGTATGCTCCCTTCAATCCTATCCTGTCTCGGACTTTTATCTTGAATTATCAAAAGAGATGATTATATGGCTTTTGTCTCTCAGTATATCTTTATAATTTATTAATTTGTTGGCTTATAGATGCTGTAATACTAGTTCATTCTAGGAATAAATTTCACTTGAAAGTAAACATTAGCATTAAAACTGACATCTAAGAAAGTCTTCGTCTTTTGTTTGATTTGTAAAACTGAACTTCGAGTATCTTATCAGTAAACTGAAAAAATATTAAACCTGGTAGACTATTAGTATAGGTCAATCACATATGCAAGTGTTTGCTATTTCAGAGATAATCTATCTATTCTGATATACTCATTTCTTTTGAATATTATACATATTGAATATAATATTTAACATACTAGTTTCTCTAGCTAAGCAATGATTTTTAACATGAAATTAATCACTAAATTTCTTTCTTGTTTTCTTACTCACTACTGGCTATTTTTTTTAAAGAAAGGTATGTTCATTTATTTACAAGAATACATTCCATGAAATTCAACTTAATTCAGCTTTTTTTTTTTTTTTTT
>PVIH01018304.1:0-23613 GCA_004025045.1 Sigmodon hispidus | reverse complement strand
CTATAAAATGATACAGCATCCTTTAAAGCAGGATATTAAGATTAATTAGTTAAGGTTGCAAAGTGCTTTATGTATGAAATATTGTATGAGATAATAGGATAAATATTAATAATATCCCACTAGAATTCCACAGACAGCCATAGTAAGGTAACTAAGAAAAATAAATGGCAGGACTTTGTATGAAATTGAAAATCACTAATGGAAGGAAGGTTTGTTCCTACTGGGCGCAGCGTTACATCATGCATAATGTAATACCAGGTCATTTTCAATTGTTTTAATTGCTACAAGTAACTGATCTTTAGAACTGCCCCAGCAAGCTTTGGCTCAGCCCTAATGACTGTAAAATGGTGCCAAAGACCAGCATTATCCCCTATTGAACAGTAAATGGTATCGACCTTCTTCCCTGGGTCCATCACTCAACAGGATCCTTAACGTAATTCATGACACAATTAACATTAATTAACTTTACAAAAATCACTCTCCTCTCTGCTGTTTTAAGACTTCAGGCATTGAAGAAGGTAAAGAGCAACTAACAAAAAAAAGTTATGAATCCTTCTGCAAGAGCCATCAATTAGGGTAAGTAAAAGATTCCTAAATTTTTATAACCCTCATTTATCACTTGCCACTCCTGATAAGTTTATCCTGTGCAAAGATATCTTTAAAGCCATTCAGTATGAAAAGAACCATTCATCTCTGTACTTCACACCCACTTTAACACCAAGAGTGGAAGCTTCCAAATTCATGTCAGAGTAAAGCAAGAGTCACAAGTGATTGCTGGGCCCTCAGTGAAAACTATCTAAGTGCCTCTCAGACACACAAGGGAAGAACTTGGCCTTTTCCTTCTCATCTCCAGCTCTAGAGAACACTTCGACAGGAATTGCATTTCTGCTTGAGTTCCAAGTGATTAACAAAGCTTTCTCTAGAATTGCAACAATAATGGGTATCTATATTCATTAGGTGTGAGACGTTACATGTATTTTCCATTTAACCATTACAGTAAGTTCATAGAATAGGCTGCCACCATCATTTGAGTGAAACTTCCTAATGCTATCATTTTTGCTTTATTCTAAGCAGCCAAATGTAATCGTCCATTAATGATAGAACTAGTGTCCAAATCTATTTTACATTCTGAATTAATGATCTTTTGTTATAAAAGTAGAGAATTTGGCCTGAGTGCAAAGTACCAGAAGAATTATAATTGGAAAGCAAACTGAAATAACAATAACAATAATGCCCAAAGAAAGAGTATGCTTTATTTCTTCCATAAATAAGAGACCATGTAGGGACTACTAGAGAAAGCTGATTTATCTGTCTAAAAACTATGAACTTCCCATTTCAGTTCTATACAACTCAAAAAGTTCTCTGAAGAGATCTGATGACTCTTAGATAGTTAAGTTGAAAAGAAGATAGCTTCTTATGTATGTCCCTTTCATAAGAGCTCAAGAACTTTTCAGCACCATTGACTCCTGTTTCAAAGATCTGCCATTTGTTTTTAGTGTTTAACACACATCTTGGATTTTAGATCATTTAGTTATTTTGGAATCTTTCAATAGGATTAGACATGAGAAAACTTTTTTCATTAATCTTTGGTTATATAGACCTTAAACAAACATTACCAGTTCCATAAGAATTTTCTTCCTTTCAAGGTTATAAGAATTTATGTGTTTGCATACATGTGTTTGTGTGTGTTGAGTGTTCTTAGTCTTATTTGTAGAAACTATTTATCTGAGAGTCAATTCCTAAAATTATTTTTAGACTCTGCTGTAGAAAAGTATCTCTGTGAGGTTCAATGTGGTATAGAAACTAATCCAAATATCAATTTTAGTTATATAATATAGTAGCAAAAAGCCCATCCAAATAAAAATGGAAATTCACTTATGTGTCTACAGTCTCAAAAAATGATGTGGTAAAAAGAAAAAAATATTTCAGGGCTAGAGTCCACATATCAGCTCTTAAAGAATATGAAGAGATGTGATTTTCTCCATGTACTTTCTTTACATTATTGTGCTGATTATGTTGGATCTTGTCTTTTTTGAAAAAAAATTAACCATCTTAAATACTTTAGCCAATGCATGGGAATATTAATTAGATGAGATGTCATGTAGAGTTCAAGGTAGAAACAAAATTTTAAAGACTTGGCCCTTTGATCATATGTAGCCATTTTTACTCAAGAAAATATTATCTCCTTCTAGACCAAAAGATGTTGGCTGTTTAAGAAATCACTGTATACAAGCTGGTCGGAACTGACAGCTATGCAGCCTTCATATGGACTAGGACTAGGCCTTCTGCATTTTGGATACAGTTGTGTAGCTTAGTATGTTTGAAGGTCTCTGGCAGTCAGATTAGGATGCATCCTTCATGCATGAGCTGGCTTGTTTTGAGTCCATTTTTTATGAAAGGATATTTTGTTCAGCCTACATACAGGGGGAAGGGTCCTGGACCTGCCTAGACTGAATGGACCAGGCTTTGCTGAATCCTATGGGAGTCCTTACCCTTTCCACCCTCTCAGAGGATGCATGGGGGTTGGGAGGAAAAGGTTGGAGGCGGGAGAGGTAGGAGGAATAAGAGGAGGATCTATTTCTTAAGAGGTATAATGTCATTTGTTTATTTTTTTTTCTTTAAGTCTCAAGTCAAGAGATTGGTGGTTATCTGTTTTACATAAACCCCATTCTAGTTCTTTGAAATGACTGTGTTAAGATGATATGAGAACATAGGTCATTGCCTCATACACTTTAAGTCCAAATAATAACATCCATTTATTTATTAATTTTTTGAGATAATCTGTATGATGATATGAGGCATGTGAAAACACATTGACTCATCTCATGATGTTGTATTATGGTGAAACAAAAGTTACATAAAAATGCCTATACATTTCAAGAAAGCTACAAATAGACTTTTCTGGTGATATATAGAAAAACTATTTCTAGAAACTAATAGATTTTTAAATTGGACAGAAGTTTAAGTGAGAATGAGAAGAAAATATTAGGTTGACAAATAAGCCAGTGAAAAATTTAAAGGTCTTAGTATGTTTAGTTTTCTCTGCAATTGTAAACTTGACATATAAAGAGGGAAGTTTTACAGTAGAGATGAGATTGTCAAGATTATTTAAACTCTATTTTAAACCATCATAAAAGACTGCATTTCTCCTGGTGGTAATGAAAAGTAAAGAGATTTACAATTAGGAAGTGATATTTTCAGGTTTACCTTCAAAAAAATTGGCTGGAAATTACATGGTCATATCCAGCAAGCTAGTACAAAATCTATCATGCTTGAGCTTTGTAAATTATAAAAATCTGAATTGGCATTAAGGGCTATTCAACATTGATTGTCAACTCAAAATTTAGACTACAGCATATCCAAGATATCTGATATCATTCTCAGGCATACAAAAAAGTGTTCACATACTCATTCTAGTGCTATTTTATTGGGACAACTACTCACAAATAATTTCTCAAAAATTAAAAATTGAAGTCAAAAGAAAGGTCTCAGTGAGGAAAGGTAGAGGATGCCAAGGAAGATTAGCTTTAGTGGACTCCTGAAAGCTGTCTTCTGACCTGCAGCTATAGGCCATAGCACGTTCTCTCTTTCACATAATAAATTATAAGTATGACTTTTTAAGTTAAGAAATTGTGTTGGCATCATCAAGAGAATTTTCATGTCCTTCTGATAAACACCGAAGCTATGTATGTATGTACATGCATGTCTGAAATGGTCGTTAAACTTTCCTCTGTGCTCAGCTTCCTCTTATGTGCTTTGTGTATGCACTGAGAAGCTCACATGGCTTAAACAGTTGTTATGACCCCTGTATATCCCAGGCCATCGTTAATATTGCTTCAAGATTTCAAATGCCTTATGAAATTTTCAAAGATTTTAGGCATAAGCTATGTACTAATTTGAGATTTATTATTACTTTGCAATAATCAGTTAAAATGTGGCAAAAGAGTGACAAAGGATATAATAATGCGAACTAGGAATATGTAAGAAGAACGTAGTGACAATTGGAACTTGCCATAAAAATAAATGAGGCAATAGCTACCAAATCTACAATGTTAGTCAAAATAACATCACCCTACTCTTGGAAACTGAGGACTGAGTAAGAATAAATCAAGACACAGAAGCTCTTCATGGAGACCTGTGAGACATGTATATGAATGGAGCAATATGGCTATCTGTACTTGTCCTGTGAGATCATTCTTCCTTCTGAACTGTGTGGGTGGGTGCTCCTGCTGAATGAAAGTGAGGTACCTGAGAGACTGTTTAACTCAGTCCTGCTAGTCTTTATCTCCTTTAAAAGCTGATCTTTCTCTTGTCTGATGTCCTTCACTATTTGGAGCTGCTCAGAGCCTGTGTTCATCAGTTTCACCTTTTCCAGTTCTAGATCACTCACATTGGCTTCAAGTTCCCAGATCTTGGCATTTTTTTAATATCTTTTAAAACCTGTTTATTACAAATACAAAGTATAGTGAAAGGAGTATGTGCATGTAAATGTGCAAGTAAAACAATAAAAGTCCTAGTATTATTATAATTCTACTTTTAATTTTTCAGTACTTCAAAGATATTTATATAGTTGTCTTGTAATAAACACCCATGACAAGCAAAAAATAAAAAGATTATGATGTTCTAAAGGGAGATTTTCAATATTACAGGGATATTATTCCTATGTTCAAAGCAAAAAATTCAAAACTTGCCAAGAAATAGTTCCTGGCATTGAAACTTAGTACAGACTCATGTAACATATTAAGTTAGAGCACACAGCAAAAGTATTCAGTTAATGCCCAGAGAAAAACTAGTAATTATCTTAGTCAAGTCTGAGGTTGAATGTGGTGGAAAATTATTTCTTAAAAAGAATAATCAGCTCTTTTAGGGTCTAGCCTGAATGCCTTTTACTGATGCACTCCCATTATCGGTTGTGAGTGTTGGCTGCTGGTACTCCCAAGTGCACCCTCTCAGCAGACTACACAAATTCTAGTAATACAACTCTATCTAGGGATTAATGACCTTACACTGGGACTAGATATACCTTAACTACATTTGACTCAGTTTCTTCTCTTATATTATCTTTTCTTCTCCCCCTTAAAAAAATAACTAAATACTTGCTTATATATTAATTTTATTACAGTTTCTGATTCTCATGAAATTGAACCGAGAACATCTAACAGAAAATATTATTGCACATTTTTGCAAGCTCTATGTGATTTGACTGAGATTTATTTTTGTTTGGATCCTCTGAGACTCTGGTTTCTATGGGGTTATGATGAAATCATCTCACTCACATGACTTATAATTCTCTGTATCTAGAATAAAAAATGGAAGAGTTTTATAGCAGATTTCCACCTAATTTTAGGTAATAGAGACCAGAGGAAACATACTGCTGCTCATAACCTATTATCTGGTGGAGACAGGCAAGTATAGAAGTTAATGATGGCAATATTGAAAAAATAAATTAAAGCTGAGTTTAAGAGATTGCTCAGGCCACAAAAGGACTTGGTGCATATGTAAGAGAGTGTGGGTTTGCTTCCTAGAAACCAACAGAAAACAAAGACTAGATATGGCAGAGTATTCTTTTTTTGAATAAATATTGTCATTGGGGAAGCAGATATTTGTGACTTGCTGGCCTACCAACATAGCCTAGTCAATGAGCATCCAGGGTCAAAGAAAAGTGTATACATTCTGTGGAATGGCATCTGAGATGTTAAATCTGGTTTCCACATATACCCCACTCAAGTACTTACATATAAATGAACATGCACAATATACTTCTCACAAATACACTAAAGCTGTTTGTCTAAGTGTGCATTGTGCTAAAATGTATCAGCTATGCAAATGCATGTAAACAAAGAATGCTATTCTGATATCAAGACCATGTTGTGTGAGCTCTGAAAGCTTTCACACAAAAGAGAGACTCTTGAAATGTTCACACAAATGATACAGAAGATTGGGCATCAGTAACTTCATAAAATAAAATCATTGAATTTAATGAAAATATTATACAAAAGTCTTCTTCCATCAGGTACACCCACTATGACTCAAGTTCCTGCATGACACCCCTACCTTCTGTTTATTACTAACACACTCATTTGTGCCCCATGCTCATATAAATTAAACACACTGAACATGTGGTTAATGCATGTGAGAGGGAGATAGGGCCACTGTTGAAAGAAGCTAGATGTGTATTTGGAATCACTTTATATATCAAACTGTGAAACATATAGAAATTATAGGATTGCACGTGCTGTTCTTGTTTCTAAAGGTTTTATGACAAATTGCTACAGACCTTTTTTGTCTTCAACCAACATGATACATGTTCTTAGTTCTGGGGACTTAAAGGATAATAAGGTGGCAGTGACTTCCTGACCTCTCTGAGGATGGAAGATTAGTATTCTTCCTAGCCTCTTCCCAGCCTTTGGCCACTGCCAACAGCTTCTGCTCTTCCTTGGCATCTTAGTCAGAATTTTTATTGCTGTGATGAAATTCCATGACAAAAAAGCATGGTGGAGAGGAAAGGACTTGTTCACCTTACACTTCCTCAGTGCTGTTTATCATTGAAGAATTCAAAACAGAACCTCAAAGAGGGCAGGATCCTGGAAGCAGGAGCTGATGCAGAGCCCATGGAGGGATACTGCTTATTGGCTTGCTTCCTCTGGCTTGTTCAGCATGCTTCCTCATAAAACCCAGGGCCACCAGCCCAAGGATGGCCCCAGCTACAATGTGTGGGTCTGTCCTCCATCAATCACTAATTAGGAAAAATGGCTTACATCTGGATCTTATTGAGTCATTTTTTAAATGAGGTTTCTTTTTTTTCAGATAACTCTAGCTTGTGTCAAAGACATAAAACAGTACTCTTGGATTGTAGTTTCACTATAAAAACCTACACGTCTGGCTGGAGAAATGTCTCAGAAACAAAAATGATGCAATGACCTATTTTCATATACATGAAACACATATAAGTGCTAGGCAGACATAGCAATTCCCTCCCTGTAACCTCAGTTTTGGGGAGACAGAGACTGGAAATCCCTGGAATATGCTGACCAGCCAGGCTAGCTGAAGAGTAAGCTTATGGTAGCAAGGATGAAGAGTGATCAAGAAAGACACAGCTGTTAATGATGGGTGGGTCTCTATATGCCAGTGTACATATGTGGACTTGCTTAAACTCATGTAAACACACATTCAAATCTGCACCCCATGCAAAATACATAGAAATAAAAATAAATACAAAGGGAAAAAGAAATTTTGTCTATGTCTGCATAGAATTTATCATTCTTTTTTGTGTGTTGTTGAATCTGAACATCTCACTCATTGATATGGTTCAACATAGTGAGCATGTCCTCATTTGGTTATACCAACAAAGAACTAGTTATCAAATAAAAGCACATTTATATGTACTCAAGGCTATGACTTTAGCATATCTTTTTGCAAGAAACACTCAAGGTACAATGACAAGGCTGTTGATAATCTTTGACCAAAGTCAGCAGTTGAGGTCTCCAGCTTTCTAAATACAGCCACTGTGAACAAGATGCTCATGAATCTCACCTTGATATTTACCTGGTGAAGACTTTTAGAACATGGTGGCTGAGTCCTTGCTTTAATATGTTTTTTGAAGTTGATGTCTCCAAAGTTCTTTCTCATGGAACGAATTTGTCTTTTCATAGGATGGTGTATGTTAAATTTCTACAACAGACTTTTTCCAAATAATGTAAAAAACTTTGCTTGCAATAACTTTCTTTTAAGGTGTCTGCAAACTTAATTGGTACATCAATTGGCAGGTGCAAGTTAATTTTATGGGTACTTAATTGCTAATTTCCTATGCAAATCAATATTTGAACTTTTAATTTTCAATTGAGCATGCATTAAAAAGGGATTTTTAACTGCTTAAAGTAACTGGAAATTCTTTAAGTGTATTTGTGTAACTCAATATAATCTTTCTGTGCTGCCACCAATGTGGTCTGTCTCTTAAAAGCAAATCCTGGGAAAACATTTTAAGAAGTAAATAGCATTGCATACATTTTCTTATTTACAGAACTGCAAATTTGTAGGTGGGTTTTCAAAACTTTTGTTTTTCTTCACTAATAATTCCCATGTCAAAAATGTTCCCAAACTGAAGAATAGAAAGTGGTCACTAGAAAAATATCACCCATATATGAGTACAGATAAAGTATGTAACCCACAAAGTACTTTGAATTGGATTTGTCTTGAGTTTTTGAGTATTTGGATTTTGAAGCATATACATGGTAAAATGAAGTATCTTGGCAGAAAAGACTAAAGTCTGAACGTGAAATTTAGGTGTCAGATTTACTTTAACTTCATAGAATAAAGATAATTTTGTAGAATATTTTGCTTTGCTTATGTTTTAAAGATGACACTTCACATGAGATCAGATGTGGAATTTAAACTTGTAATCTTGTATTGGCACTCAAAAAATTTTATTTAACTGTTAAAACATTTAATTAATGTTTATTAATTAATTTGAGAAAAAAGGAGTATGGTTATGATTTTTTATTTGAGAGCATTTCTGATTTTTAGTTTTCAGATTATAAAAGTTTAGCATGTGTATACATTAGCATATGTATATGCTTATATACATACATATAGGCACACATACTTACATATATACATACAAATAAATATTGTGTAGTTATTTGCTAAATAAATTATACTTTCTGCTAATTACATTTCTATAATTTTTTTGGTTAATCCACTAATAAACTATGGGTCTCTACATGTATCTCAAACATTTCTCTAACTTTAGGACTCTCCTGCCTCAGCCTACCATGTGGTGGAAATACAGAAGTTTCACCCTTGTGTCTCTCTTTATTGAAAATATGCATGTATGTATAAATTTATACACATTCATTCACCTTTATAAATAAGAACAGCAACATATATTATAAATAATAAAACTAATATATATTGGGATTTCATGACTTTTAAAGACATTTCCTAGATTTTTCTAAATATTTGTGCCATTGGCAAAAACTGCTACCAACCATTTCATCTGCTGTTAAATAAAGACATGGCTGTGAGCTTTTAAATTTTATACCTAGGGCATAAAATAATTTGATCTTAAGGTAGGGTTTCCTTCCTAATCATATTCCTTAAATTATAATCTAGGTCTCAGAGATTTAGTTCATCATGACTTGATAATTAAGAGGAGTCTTCTAGGACATGAGAAAAATCTTCATCTCATCTTCTAATAGGCAGCATGGAAATGGGGCTCAACACTACAATCATGAGTTACTAAAGTTTGCTACCTACAATAGTGAGCTAGGAGGTGTATATGCCTCCATAGTTTCCCACCTGCATCCACATCTCTGCTTAGTGACAACCTGACACAATCTCAGGGTCACCCTCACAGCCTACATACCCCCTTGTCCACTCCCAGCCTCCAACACCAGCAAGCATTACTCATGAACACACCAGGCAAACAAGGCAGTAAAAAAAGCAACACAAAGCCTGAAAACTCAGAGATGAAACAGAAACCAAGAAGGAAACTCCCACTCAACAAAGACAATCTAGGAATCAGCACCTAGACCATTAATCATGCCAAACTCAGATGCCTAGATGCCAATGTAAGAGCATTATTGATTAATAATATTGATTAATAATAGACATAGACAGAGTAGTAAGTCTCCACCAAAGCCCAGTTCTCCTACTAATAAACTATGGGTCTCTACATGTATCTCAAACATTTCTCCAACTTTAGGACTCTCCTGCCTCAGCCTACCATGTGGTGGCTGGCTCTGGATATTCAAACAGAGGTGGAGTACAAGAAAAAGATGTTAAAAGCAACTGTATGAAGATAATAGGGGGTCTTATAAAGTATTATAAGTTCTCTTAAAGAAATCCAGGAAATCATGAAAAACAACTAAAAAAAATGAATACCAACCCCCAAGAAAGTAAAGAAACAGAAACAAACAATTGGAGAAAAATAATAAAACCATTAAAGAAAGCCAAGGAAAAGCAAACAGTTGAAGGAAACAAATAAAACTGTTCAAGACACAAAAATAGAAATAAAAGCAACAACAACAACAACACAAACAGAGAATTCTGGGAATAATAATTTAAAAATTAGCATAGAACTACAGAGACAAACTTCAACAGAGAACACTGGAGATGAAGATCTTAGGTATTGAAGATACTATAGAAGAAATATATATATTAGTCAAAGAAAATATTAACTCTAAAACATTTCTCACACAAAATACAGGAAATCTAGGACAGTATGAAAACTTCAAACCTAGGACAATAGGTATAAAGGAAAGACAATATTCAACATGAATGTTCAGAAAATATTTTCAAGAAAACCACAGAAGAAAAATTTTCTAACCTATAGAAGGAAATGACAAGAAAAACACAAAAAGCACACAGAACACCAAATGGATTGGGCTAGATGATGAATCCCTTACAGTAAATAATAATTAAAACACTAAATATACACAACAAAGAGTGTTAAAAATGGAAAAGGAAAAAGATCAAGTAACATATGAAGACAAATCTATTAGGTCATACTTGAATTCTCAATGGAGACTCGAAAACCCAAAAGGGTCTTTACGGAAGTGCTGTAGACTTTATAAAACAATGGATGTCATCCCAGACTATTATATTAAGCAAAACTTCAAATACAATGAATGGTGAAAATAAGATATTCTATGATAAAATCAAATTTATACAATATCTCCCTGCAAATCTGCAAAAGATGCTGGAAGAAAAACACAAAGCAAGGAGTTTAAGTACACTCATGAAAACAAAGAAAATAAATGATCTCCCCTGATAAAAACCACAAAAAGATCTCTCTCTCTCTCTCTCTGTCTCTCTCTCTCTCACACACACACACAAACACACACATACAAACACACATGTTGTAGAATATTATTTTCATGTGTGTTACTTTTGTTTATGCTTCATTAGCTTAACTCTGTGAAGCTATGTTACTTTGCCTATTTGAACACTTGATGGTCTAATAAAAAACTGAATGGCCAATAGCAAGAAAGGAAAAATGATAGATGGGCCTAGCAGGCAGGTGGAATATATAGGAAAAATCTAGGAAAAGTAAAAGAAGTAACCAGGGAAGGAGGAAGACTCCAGGTGTCAGCCACCCAGATACACAACAAGGTGTGAAGCAAGAAAAGTATATAGGAACAGAAAAAGAAAATCCCAGAAGCAAAAGATAAACAAGATAATTTCAGTCAAGAAAAGTTGGAGAGGAACAAGCCAAGCTAGGGCTAGGCATTTGTAATTAACAATAAGCGTTAAACAGACCAATAGAACTAGAAAAATATCCTGAGTGTAGTAATGCAGATCCAGAAAGACAAAAATAGTATTTTTCCTTCTTAAGTAGGTTTTAGCTATCAAGCAAAGTAACCGGACTACAGTCTACAACCTGTGAGACGCTAGGTAACAAAGAGGAACCTTAGAAAGATATCCTCAGATTTCTGTGGGAAGGGAAAGTAGATAAGAACTCCTGAGTAAATTGGGACCATAGTGGGGAGGGATAAGGAGAGTTGGGAAGAGAACAAGAAGGAGTGGGATGGTGGAATGTGAGTAGGAACAGAAAGGGGGGTGGATAAAATAGCTATCTTGAAAGAGGGAGCCATTGTTGGGTTTGAAAGAAACTTTGTACTAGGAAAATATTCAAAACCCACAAAGACAACCCCAATATACCAAGTAATGGTAAAGAGGGTGTCTAAACTGGCCTTCCCCAATAATCAAATTGACCACCATCCTAATTGTCATTATAGAATCTTCCATCCAGCAGTGATGGAAGCAGAGATGTACAGCTAAGCTCTAGGTTGAGCTGCCAGTCCAGTCTAAGAGAGGAAGGAGAGATTATATGATCAAAGACGTCAAGAGCATAATGAGAAAACCCACAAAGACAGCTGACCTGAAATATTGGGAGCTCATTAACTCTAAACTGACAGCTGGGGAATCTGCATAGAACTGAATTAGGCCCTCTGGAAGTGAAAAACAGATGAATAGCATTGGCAGTTTACAAAGCCTGTTGAAATTGGGACAGGCTTTATCCCTAGTGCATGAGTTGGCTTCCTGGAGCCCTTTCCCTACAGAGGAACATCTTGCTCAGCCTCGATACTGGGGAGAGACTTGGTCCTATCTCAACTGGATATGCCAGACTAAATTGACTCCCCCTGGAAGTTTTACCATTTCTGAGGAATGAATGAGGGGATAGGGTTGAGGAAGCTGGGGATGACTGGGAAGAGAGGAAGAAGGGGAAATAGTAGTGAGTATATATAAATAAACTTATAAATAATAAAAAAAATCTTTGAGCATTGGCTTATATGGGGGCTGAGTGGTGAGCCTTCCAAAAGAGAAAAAAACAAATAGTAACACACACACACACACACACACACACACACACACACAAACAACAAAATTATAGGAATCATTGGTCATTGATTTTTTTCAATGTCAATTACCTCAATTTCTCAATAAAAAGTCAAAAGTTGAAAGAATAGATGTGAAAACAAGATCCATCTTTCTGCTGCATACAAAAACAAATTCAACCTCAAGGATAGTCATTACCTCTCAGTAAAAGTTTAGAAAAACATATACCAAATAAATGGACCTAAGAAGCAAGCTGCTCTAGCCATTTTAATATCTAACAAAATAGAATTCAAACCAAAATTAATCAAGAGACAGTGAAGAGTACTTTATACTCATCAAAGGAAAGAATCCACAAGGATGATCTTTCAGTTCTTAACATGTGTTCTTCAAACACAAGACCAACCCACTTTTGTAAAGATTTTAAATCACATATTGATACTCACACACTGATAGTGGGAGACTCCAATGCCTCAATCTCACCAACACTCAGAATATCCAGAAAAAAACTAAAAGAGAGAAATACTGGAGCTTGAAGACATTATTAAGCTAATGGATTTAAGAGTTATCTACAGAACATTTTATCCCAACATTCATCCTAAGAATATGCTATTTTTTTCAGTACTGCATGAAACTTTCTCCAAAATTGACTGTATACTTGGTCACAAAACATATCTCAATCAATACAAGAAAATTTCAGTAACCCACTGAATCCTATGATGACCCTGTTGATTAAAGCTTGGTTTCAGTGAGAGAAACAACAGAAAGCCTACAAATGCATTAACACATAATAATTGTCTATTGAATGACTACTGGGTCAAGACATAAAAAAAATTAAAAATGTTTTAGAATTTAGTAAAAAATGAACACAAAACATCCAAATTTATGGGATACAATATAAATTGTGCTAAGAGGAAGTTTCATAGCACTAAGTGCTTACATTAAAAAAATTAGAGAGATCTCATACTATCAACTTAAAAACACACTGGAAAGATATAGGGCAAAAAGAAGTAAAAACATTCAAGGGAGTGCTGAGATCAATAAAATAGAAAAAAATGTAAAAAAAAAATAATAAAGGAGTGTTGGATATTGTCAAAGGGTTTTCAGCATCTAAGGATATGATCATGTGGTTTTGTTCCTTTAGTTTGTTTATATGATGGATAATGTTTACAGTTTTCATATGTTAAACCAGCTCTGGATTTCTGGGATGAAGCCTACATGGTTGTGGTGGATGATATTTCTTATACATTGCTGTATACGGTTTGCTAAAATTTTGTTGAGAATTTTCACATCAATATTCATGAGGGAAATTGGTCTGTAATTCTCCCTCTTTGTTGTGTCTTTGAGTGGCTTGGGTATTAGGGTGATTGTGGCCTCATAAAACGAATTTGACAATTTTCCTTCAGTTTCTACTGTGTGAAATAGTTTGAGGAGTAAAGGTAGTAATACTTCTTTGAATGTCTGGTAGAATTCTGCACTGAAACCATCTGGACTAGGGCTTTTATATTTGGGGAGGCTTTTAATGACAGCTTCAATTTCCTTAAGGGTTATACACCTGTTTAGGTAATTAATCTGGTCTTCATTTAATTTTGGTAGATGGTACCTGTCCAGAAAGCTGTCCATTTCTTCTAGGTTTTCCATTTTTGTGGAATACAGATTTTCAAAATATGATCTGATAATTCTCTGGATTTCCTGGGAGTCTGTTGTTATGTCCCCCTTTTCATTTCTGACTTTGTTGATTTGAACACTCTCTCTCTGTTTTTTGATTAGTTAGTCTAAGGGCTTATCTATCTTGTTAACTTTCTCAAAGAAATAACTCTTAGATTCATTGATTCTTTGTTCTTTTTGTTTCAATTGTATTGATTTCAGCTCTAAGTTTGATTATTTCCTGCCATCTACTCCTTCTAAGTGAGTTCGCTTCTAATTGTTCTAAGGCTTTCAGATGAGCTGTTAGGTCTCTAGTGTGGGATTTCTCTAGGTTTTTCATATAGGCGTCTAGCGCTATGAATTTTCCTCTTAAGACTGCTTTCATTGTGTCCCACAAGTTTGGATACATTGTGGATTCATTTTCATTGAATTCTAGGAATACTTTGATTTCTTTCTTAATTTCTTCCTTGACCCCAGAGATGGTTCAGTTGAGTGATATTTAGTTTCCATGAGTTGGTAGGCTTTCTTTGATTTTTGATGTTGTTGAACTCTAAATTTGGGCCTTGGCGGCCCGATATGTTACAAGGGATTATTTCCATTTTTTTTGTATCTGTTGATATTTGTTTTATGACCAATTATGTGGTCAATTTTGGAGAAAGTTCCATGAGGAGCTGAGATATGTATATTCCTTTGCATTTGTGTAGAAGCTTCTGTAGACATCTATTAAATCCATTTGCATCATAACCTTATTTAGACTCCTTATTTCTCTGTTGAGTCTCTGTCTGGTTGACCTATCCAGGGTTGAAAGTGGGGTATTAAAGACTCCCACTATTAGGGTGTAAGAATTGATGTGGGATTCGAGCTTTAGCAGTGTTTCTTTTACATAAGTAGGTACCTTTATATTAGGGGCATAAATATTCAGGATTGAAATCTTCTCTTGACGAATATTTCCTGTGATGAATAAGTAATGACCATTTTGATCCCTTTAATTGCTTTTAGCTTAAAGTCTACGTTGTGAGATATTAGGATTGCAACCCCCTCTTGTTTCTTAGGATCATTTGATTGGAAAATCTTTTCCCAAACCTTTACCCTATGCCTGTGTCTGTCTTTGTGCTTGAGGTGTGTTTCCTGTAAGCAACAGAAGGATGGCTTCTGTTGTTGTATCCATCTTGTTAGTATTTGATGTTTTATAGGAGAGTTGAGTCTATTTATATTAAAGGAAATTAGTGACCATTGATTGATATTTCCTGCCATTTTTGGTGGTAACTTGTTTGTATTTCCTTTCTCTGTAATATTCTTCTGTGGAATTATTGGTTGTTTGTGGTTTCATGGGTCTCTCTGGGGTCCTTAGGTTGGAGTTTTCCCTCTAATACTTTCTGTAGTGCTGGATTGGTAGACAGATATTGTTTCAGTCTGACTTTGCCATGAAATATCTTGTTTACTCCATCTATGGTGATGGATAATTTTGCAGGGTATAGTATTGTAGTTTGGCAGCTATGCTCTTTTAGCATCTGTATAACTTCTGACCAAGCCCTTCTAGCTTTCATTGTTTCCATTGAATAGTCAGGTGTTATTCTGATGAGTCTGCCTTTATATGTAAGTTGGCCCTTTTCTTTTGCAGCTCTCAAAATTTTTTCTTTGTTCTGTATGTTTTGTGGCTACATTATAATGTGGCATGCTGACTTTCTTTTGGTGTCATATCTATTTGGTGTTCTGTAAACTTCTTGTATCTTTATAGGCATTGCCTTCTTCAGGTTAGGGAAGTTTTCTTCTATGTTTTTATTGAAAAAATTACCTGTGCCTTTGAGCTGGTATTCTTCTCCTTCTTCTATTCTTATTATTCTCAAGTTAGGTCTTTTCATGGTGTCCCAGATTTCCTGAACATTTTGAGTTATGGCTTTTTTGGTTTTAGTATTTTCTTTGACTGATATATCTATTTGAGCTACTGAGTCTTCCACTTCAGAAATTCTATCTTCCATCTCTTGAATTCTGTTTGTTATGCTTGTATCTGTGATTCCAGCTTTTTTCTTCTGATTTTCTATTTCCATCTTTGCCACATTCTGTGCCTTTTTAATTCCTTGTATTTCAGCTTTCAGTTCCTGGCATGTTTCTTTCATAGATTTGTTCATCTCTTCCAATTTTTTGTTTGTATTTTATTCTATATCTTTAAGGCTATTTTTCATATCTTCTTTGAGAGCCTTGATGATCATCATAAAGGAATTTTTGGTGTTGCTTCCTTCTGTTTCCTCTTCATTGCTCATTTCAGATCTTGTAGTTGTAGAATTGCCACATTCTTCTGGAGTTACCTTGTGGTTCTTTACATTGTTCTGTAATTTTTTGCACTGGCGTCTGCCCATGGCTTCAGTGGTTCACGTTTAGCTGTCTCCTGATCAGTTATGTCACACAGGCTTGTGTGTCTCCTGTCACCTCTGAGCTAGATACACCTAGAGGTCTGCTTGATCTCTACCTCTGCTCCGGGCAGGGGACTGAATTTCAAGTCTTCAATCCTTCTCTATTTGAGCAGTTGTAGCAAGGTGGCAGTGTGAGTTCCCCTAGCAGCAGCTGGGGGGACCCTGACAGCCAAAGTTTATGTCTGTCTGCTACAGAGTGTATGGACACGTTCCATAGACAGTATCTGGTCCCGTGACCAGAACTCGACCGGAACACAATTTTCCCTGGCAGGGATTCAGGGACTGGGGCCTGCTGGACCCAACTCACCTTTGGTCAGAGTCTGAGTCTGTCTTTCAGAGTCCTCAGTCCTTCTCTATTTGCTCAGTTGGAAGTGGCTGGCCATGCAAATTCCCTCAGCAGCAGCTCGGGGGACCCTGGCAGTCAGAGTTGATCTCTGCTACAGAGTGTGTGGGACCACTCTGACCAAAAAGTTTCAATCCTATCAAAGAGACACTTGCTCAGTCATGTTCATGGTGGCTTTATTTGTAATAGTCAAAAAGTGGAAACAACCTAGATATTTGTCAAATTAGGGACAGATAAAAAATTTTGCTGCATTTACACAGTGGAGTGTGAATCAGCTGTTAAAAATAATGACATTATGATATTTTTAGGCAAATAGATGTGACTAAAAACAACCATTCTGTGTTAGTTAATTCAGACCAAGAAATTTGTATACAATATATGTTTAATTACAAGTGACTATTAGCTATGAAGTAAATGATAATCAAGGTACAAATAACAGACCCAGAAAGCTTAGATAAAAGGAGAGCTCGAGGTGGGATACATTTGCTGGTAGACTAGGGGTCAGTAAGTATTGGAGTGCAGATGATCAGGTAGTAGAGAACGATATATAGAAAGGGAGTTGGGGGGTCAAGTTCCAATTAGGAAGCCTTGGTCAGAGTGACATAAACCTAATGATGTGGAAAATTCCTGGAACTTGTGAAAAATGACCCTAGCATAATCCTTCTTATAGAGGCTACCAGATGTAAACTATCCATTTCCTGTAACCAAGCAAGAATCTCAGTGATATACCAGGGCTTCATTCAGTGGAATTGTTGGCTAGGAGTCCCTCAAATATTTCAGACTGATGTTAGGATGGAGGTCACTTTCTGAAAACTGACAGTGGGCCGCCAGTGCCCAGAAGCCCCACTGAACTTATTCAGTTTGAGCTGTAGCCTGCAATGAGCCTCAGTCCTGCATTCTAGTCTCTTTAGTGTAGGCCATATAAAGAGAATCCTGGACATCAACACAGCTATGAAAAGTTTGACTTATGACCTGAAATCTGTCCTGTGTGCAAAATCTCTAAGGCATTGGTGACACAGGACATATGGAAGTGGTCAACCAATGTCTGGTTTAATTTGAGGATCAGGCCATGAAATAAATTTAATTTTAGATAGAACCTGGATGGCCAGAAGCTATGCAGGGACATCCTGTGAGTTCTTGGAGGTTTCCCTAGCACTTGGTCTTTTTCTAATCCCACATTGACTTCCTTTATTTATATCTCCATCTCTTTTTTCATGATTCCCCAGTGACTATACTTAATTCAGTGAGCTCCCCAGAGCTGCAGACAGCCACCTCTGTGGGATTTTTCCTCCTAATCCCTATCCCCTTGCTCATACAGACCCCCAAAAGTTCCTTCCTCCAGCTGGAAGGGGAGTTCAGCTCAGTCCTCAGCCATGGATCATTGTTGGGTGTAGGTTTTGTGATGACACTTAGGGTCATTATTCATTTGATTATAGGAGAATTTCTGTCTAGGCACCCCCTATTCTGTTAATTGGGGAACTAGCAAAAAATATTCTGTGAGTTCTTGAAGGTTTTCCTAGCACCAGGCCTCCTTCCAACCCCACATTGACTTCCTCTATCAAGATCACCTTTTTTGTCGGTCCTCGAACTCAGCCATCTCCTTCTGTCATGATTTATTATCACCACTTCTTGATTGCTACCTGTTATGATCCCAATTTGGTAATGAAATCTCTATTTAATCTTTCTAAGGGAATCCTTGGATGTCACACTTAATTTCCTTTTGATACCAAGCTATTCAGGGTTTGTGCTTTGCAGCTTGGATATTCTTGATTTTTTTGTCTAAAATCTACTTATGAATTAGTACATACCATGCCTATCTTTCTGGGTTTGTGATACCTTTCTTAGGAGGATATTCTCTAAATCCATCCATTTGCATGAAAATTTTAGGATGTCATTTTTTTTTTTAACTGCTGAGTACTCCATTACTCCATTATGTAAATGTACCACAGTTTGATAATCCATTCCTCAGGTGATGGATATAGGTTGTTTCCAGGTTCTTGTTTTACAAATAATACTTCTATGAACATAATTGAGCTCATGCCTTTGGGGTGAGAATGTACATTCTTTGATATATGCCCAATAGTGGTATTGCTGGTTCCTTGGGGAGATTGAGTCCCAGTTTTCTGAGGAAAACCATACTGCATTCCAGTGGATGTATGAGTTTATACTTACACAAAAATGGAGGAGTGTTCCCCTTGCTCCGCAACCTCTCCAGCATAGGCTGTCATCTGTGTTTTTGATCTTAGCCATTCTGAGAAGTATAAAGTGGTATCTCAAAGTTGTTTTGATTTGCATTTCTCTGATGGCTAAAGATGTTGAGCAATTTTTTAAGTGCCTTTCTGCCTTTTTAATTCTACGGTTGAGAATTGCCTTGTTAGTTCTGAACTCCATTTTTTAATTGGGTTATTTAGGTTTGGAGACTACTTTCTTGAATACTTTATATATTTTAGAGATCAGTCTTCTGTCAGATGTAGAGTTGGTGAAGATCTTTTCCCATTCTGTAGGCTGTCGTTTTGTCTTATCGACTGTGTCCTTGGCCTTACAGAAGCTTCACAGTTTCAAGAGGTCCCATTTATTGATTGTTGTTCTTAGTATCTGTGCTACTGAGGTTATATTTAAGAAGTGGTCACCTGTGCCAATGCATTGGAGGATGTTCTCCACTTTCTTTCTATCAAGTTCACTTGTAGCTGGGTTTGTATTGATGTCTTTGATCCACTTTGATTTCAGTTTTGTGCAGGGTGATAAAAATTTGGATCTATTTGCATTCTTCTATATACTACCATTCAGTTTTACCAACACCACTTGTTAAAAGTACTATATTTTTTTCCATTGAATATTTTTGGCTGCTTTGTCTAAAATCAGATGTTTCTTGGGTGTGTGGGTTAAGGTCAGGGTCTTAGATTTGATTACATTAATCCACAAGTCTGTTTTTATCTTACCATGTTGTATTTATTACTGTAGCTCTATAGTATACCTTGAGGTCAGAGATGGTGATGCCTACTGAAGTTCTTTTGTTAAGCAGGATTGTTTTGGCAATCCTGACTTTCCTGTAATTCCATATAATTTTGAGTATTGTTTTTTAAGGTCTGTAAAAAAAAATGTGTTGGAATTTTGATGGTGATTGCATTGAATCTATAGATTGCTATGGTAAGATTGTTATTTTTACCATGTTAATCCTACTTATCCAGGAGCATGGGAGATACTTCTATTTTCTGATATTGTCTTCAATTTCTTTCTTCATTGATTTAAGGTTTTTGTCACACAGATATGTTACTTCTTTGGTTAGAGTTACATTGAGATATTTAATGCTATTTTCTGCTATTTTAAAGGGTGATGTTTCCCTTATTATTTTCAGTCCTTTTATCCTTAGTATATAGGAGGGTTATTGATTTTTTTGTATGTTAATCTTGGATCCTGCTATATTGCTTAAGGTGTTTATCAACTGTAGGAGTTTCCCAGTAGAATTTTCAGGGTCACTAATGTACATGTACACATTTTTTATATATTCATCTGCTGATAGAAGTTTATGATATTTCAATTTCTGGCTATTATGAAAAGACAATAGCTTTCTACCAAAAAGGGTAGCTAAAAGACCCGCAACCAGGTAATGGTGATAACTTGGTTTGTCAACACAAAATTAATGTTTAAATTTCCACAAAAGTAAATGTACCTGACAAATAAAAGGCACTCATCTATTTAATTGCTAGTATTTTTGCATTAAAATGATATCATATATGGTTAACTGTACACTTTTAAAGAAACTCAGAATTCTCTAATTTTTTTTTTAACATTCTCATATTTATAAACTCAAAGCACCAATTCCAATATATGTTAGAAAAGACCATCTTTGGAGATAAGAATGATAAATATGTTAGTTTTGTTTTATTTGCCATTGCTTCCATATCTTATATTTTATTAAAGTTTTCTCATTGTATTTAAAAAAGAACAAAAAACCAAAAAACCTGAGATAAGTAACTCAAAAAGAGGGAACATTTATTTTGTTTCATGGCATTAGTCCACAGTGGACAGGATAGATTCTTTTAGGTTTGCAGTGCAGCAGAGTATCATGAAAGAAAACCTGTTCTGGAACAAAGTTGCTTACCTCATAATGATCAGAAAGGAGCAAGGCCAAAGTTCTAATACACTTTCTAAAAATATGTCTCCAGTTGTCTCTTGCTTCTGAGTCCTGCACGCTACCAATAGCACCTCCTTCTAACCCCATTGGAAATCAATACTTCAATACATGTGACTTTAGAAGAACATTCTAAGTTACACCGTTTTTTGAGAGAACAATTCTAATTTTAGTATATCATTTGGTGTTTGGATTTCATAGGATATGCAAACATGATGGACCGTTCATTTATTTGTTGTTGTTCTAGATATCCTCTAATGTTACACAAAAATCCCTAAAATTAAGTACTAACACCACAACTATATACAAATGTACATATAAAAGGTAGAGAAAATTTAAGAGTTATGAGAATACCAGAAATTGCGGTTGGCATATAGAATAATAAAATTTCTCATCTATTGCTTACTGGAGTCTAAATTGAAACAATCACTTGGAAGTTTGCTTCATAGTGTTGATAAAAGCAAGCACACAAAATTTCATGACTGGACTAATTTAATATATGGAATGTTACCGATAGAATAGCATTGTTTTTTATAGCTTAAAGCTGAAAGCAGTGCACATATTTTGAACATTAGAAAAAGTAGATTGTGGTTTAGGTTTACTAGAGATACTGTTCAGCCAGAAACTCATGAAAGTATTCTTCAGTAAAAAAAGATTATAGGTGGGTAAACTATATCTTTCATCAATCTGTTGGGTTTTTTTTTGTAATCCCAGATAAATATGTATTAAAATTTGTAGGGAGTCAAGGAAGCCTTGAGTGAATGTGTGTCCTTCAATGGACACAGTCATGTCAAATACTATTGTCACAGACTCATGAAAAACTGTCAAAGCCTTCTTCCTGGTCAAACTCAGAGGGATAACATAGCTTTCTTCCACTTAATCTGTGAATGTTGACAGTGTCTCAAGTACAAATGCTTACTGTCACAAGCAGTGTGTGCAAAACCTAAGCAGTGCTGCTCTCCCTTTCCATACAGTTTCCCTCCACCGGCTTGCCTTCAGAGCTATCCTACCTAGATCCCTCCCACACCTTCCCTGGTTCCACTGCTGCACCTAATAAATAGCCAAAGCTCTGAGTCCTTGAAGAGGCTCTGGGGTCTCCCATAGTTGGTGTGGCTCCATTAGAAGCCTCACTCCCCACCTGATCCCACTACTTCTATATATGTATCTGTTCTTTCTTCCCTCAGGGTCCCTAGTAAGGTTTCCAGGACCCAAGCTGTGTAAAGTATGGGAATAGGACAGAATATGGGTTATCTCGTTTAGTGGTGATAACTGAGAAGAGTACCAGGAATCTTGCGGGTGGCAGTAATGTTGTATTTATTGATTTAACTTCTGAGTCTTCACATGCAAATCACCTTAGAGAAATTTATTGAGAAACCATTTATATAACTTTACATCTAGTATTCTCCAAATAAGCATTTCTTTAAGTGCTTAGGGGGTTTGTCGTCAGGAAAGAGCACTTGGTAAAGCACAAGGACCCAAGTACAAATACTCAGAACCCACATAAAAAACCACTGTAAGTTCAATGCTACAAAGATAGGGATACAAGAGTTTCTGGGATTCTTGGGCACTACTTTGGCAAAATGGAAAGCACATATAGGAGAATCATCTATGAGGTCATTGTCGGGTAACTTGAAGTACAGTTCATCTGTAGAAACATGAGAATGTTGTCTAAAAAATGTAGGAAGCCAGAATGACTCCAAAAAGTTGTCCTGTGACAACCATATGCTGTGGTATATGCCATGCATGCCTTAACTTATGCATTCATCATCACATACCATGCACAAAAGAATAGAGTCTTCTGCCATTGTGGCTTCCACCTGATGCCCTTTTGTGTGCACACACTACCATACACATGTATCATACAGACAAAAATAAATTTTACAATTTGAAAAGCTGACATTTCAAATAAATTAGTGCAAAAGGGTATCATAATATGCTCAGGACATTAGTTGTGTAACATTCACACAAGTATAATAAATGCAATTTTGAAAATGTATTGATCCCCAAGTTCTACATTGCAGGTGCATATACAGAATGAAGATGTTTATACCAAATTTCTGTCTCAGAATACAAATAAAAACAGTGGTTTCCACAAGTATGTATTCACACCCTGGGCATGTACAAATAGTCAACAATGTGCATGTGATATCTCAGGAACATTTTAAAAATAATTGGTGGATTTGGGGATAAATGAGAATCCAGTGTTATGCACTAGGATGGGTCTAGTAAATCCTGAATTAGATTAGAAAATCATTAGGGAGATTTTTGTCCAAAACTAATCAAATTTAATGAGATTTGAACATGCATTCCTGTTTACACACCTGTATGGTGATGGAGGAAAACATACTATGTGGGAATAGCATTGTATGATGGGGAGTGACTTCAATTGGCTCTGTCTAAAGAGGAAGTACAATATGTCCATCAAGAGCAATCCAGTTTGATCAGTGGATTCCGGTCAGGGCTAAAGCACTGTGACAGACATATACTAAGCCACTCTTCAGCAAGTGTGATGCTTTTTGACACAGCTTTTTTCTATTTATATGCTAAAGAAATCAGTAGCCCTTCTATACGCTAAAGATAGAAGAGCTGAAAAAGAAATAAGGGACACATTACCCTTCATATTAGCTGCAAATAGTATTAAATACCTTGGAGTAACTATAACCAAAGAAGTAACAGACCTATTTGACAAAAATTTTAAATCATTGAAGAAAGAAATTGAAGAGGATATCAGAAAATGGAAAGCT
>PVIH01018303.1:0-38940 GCA_004025045.1 Sigmodon hispidus | reverse complement strand
ATTTGTAATAGCAAGAACCTGGAAACAACCTAGATGTCCCTCTACTGAAGAATGGATTAACAAACTGTGGTACATCTACACAATGGAATACTACTCAGCAGTAAGAAAAAACGATATCCAAAAATTCGCAGGCAAATGGAGGGATTTGGAGAATATCCTCCTGAGCGAGGTATCACAATCTCAGAGAGATAAGCAGGGGTTGTACTCACTCTCTAGTGGGTTCTAAACAAACAAACAAGAAGAAAAAAAAAGCCAAACATACCCAATCGACAAACCACAACCACTGAACAGCTTGGGGTCAGAAACACCCTGGACTGATCCTTCGAACCCCACTCCAACTATAGGAATACCAGACTCATTCTTGAGGGCGGTTGGACAAAACTGGATTCGGCCAGGAGTGGTGACTGATCCAAACATTATTGGATCAGTGGGACCATAGGACTGTCTGCTCCCCGCCCAGTGAAGGGATGGGGAGTTGCAGAGAAGAGAAATGTCAAGATGTGTTGGGAGGGGGAAGGGACCTTGAATGAGGATATACAGGGATGGGAAAAAAAATTTCAGAGGGAAAGCTGAACACATAGTAAATATACGTGTAGCAATCTTATTTGCATTACCACCCTTGATATGCCATGCTTATGATTCTTATACTGTTCATAGTTATTGTTAACTTTTCCTCATTTTAAATTCATGTTACTTTTTTTTGTTAAATACAAAATAAAGAAGAAAAAAAAAAGAAAGAAAAAAAGGGCTTTATTTTAGTGGTGGTTGTGCTACCATTGAAGGTCACATTTCCTTACTATCTCATCCTAGTAAAGAACTCCATTTTGCCCTGATTGTCAAATTCATACCTGAGTTGGTCATTTTACTATGCTTTGGAGGATTTCAGCCTTACAAAAAATCAAACAGAATATAATTTTAAAAAGAATCTATACTAATAAAAATGCAGTACTTGTTACAGTTGTTTTTTTACTCTTTTGGTTCTTTGTGGGCCCACAACTCAGGTCCCAAATAAATCACATAGAGTCTTATTCTTGCTTATGAATGCCTGGCCTTAATTTGGCTTGTTTCTAGCCAGCTTTTAAAAAGTTATTTTGTCTACATTTTACCTCTGGGCCTCTTTATCTTTTTCTATTTCTGTGTATCTTTTTTCCCTTCTTATTGTATAACTGTCTGTATGGCTGTGTGGCTGGCCCCTTGTGTTCTTCTTTCCTTTTCTCTTTGTTTGATCTCACCTCCCATATTTCTCCTATTTATTCTCCCTGCCTGCCAGCCCTGCCTATTCTTTCCTCTGCCTTGCTATTGGTCATTCTTTTCTTTATTAGACAAATAAGGTGTTTTAGACAGGCAAAGGAACATAGCTTCACAGAGTTAAGCAAATGCAACATAATAGAATGAAATACTATTTGTATTTTTAAACAAATGTAACACATCTTAAATTAATATTGCACAACAGTTTATATTTACTATCCAGAAGAATAGTTTCTAAGAAGTGAAAACCCTTCACATTGAAATGGTAGATGGTATAGATTTTCCAATACACTATTGATACATTTCTTTGTAAGAAAAGTTAAATGGCATTCTTCCAGTATCTATAGGCATAAATAAATTGTTCATACACAGTTCTTATGTTGAGACCATTGTCAAAGCTTGTTCCAGACCTCTGGATTAAATGTTCCTAACACATTTTGTAGCAACATATTTTATGTTGCAGCTCTAATATGCATACTTCCTTATATAATTTCATATAACACCTATTTTAGCTTATAAACCACAAAACACCCAGTAGCCACCAATTACCAGTAGATTTTTATTGGGTCTATTGTTATCTGCCTGTTTATTTTTCATGAAAAGAATTTTAGCAGGCTGCCTGACATTTTTTGGGAAGGGGCATGGAAAACCCCAAAGCACACCATTTTGTATAGAACAGATAATCTTGCCTTTGTTATATAATTAACTTCATCCAAATAAATTGCACCTACTGTAATTTAGCTTTAATCAACAAATATCTACCACCATTTCTGACTCATACATTTATATAAGGTTTTCAAAGAATTCCATGCAGTGAAGACATAAAAGAACAAGATTATTTTGCATGGAGAAGAAGGAAGAATTCGCCTTAAGTATCCTGCCAAGGGAGCCTGCCAGATGTTTTCTATCTTCACAGAGCACATGCAAAATGGGAAACTACCTTAAAATATACAGATATTTCAGTTCTGGAAAGAATTTCCTAGCAGTAAGAATAATAAAGTTCATTTATAAAGGAATTTTTCAAGGTAGAAAAAACCTTAAAGGCAAGATAAAAGATGTTATTGTTCTACATTTTCAAATTTAGTTTTCCCTAAGAACTAGAAGGATAATTTGTAGATAAAATAAGCTTATTTCACTTCAAGTCAATAAACATATATAGAATAGCCTTTGCATGTTTCTCATAGAGAGTTTTGCACAGGCAGATACCTTTGGTTTTCTAGGAAAGTTAATAGTGATTGAAAGATAGGCTGAAGGGGAAGGTGGAGCATCTTGACCTTGTTACATAGAACATCAAATATAGAAACAGCTCCTCTAGAAAAAAAAAAAGAGAGAGAGGTTATGTATATACCTAACCCAGTCTTGACAATAGGATGAGTTGTCTGACTGACCTATCTTGACTGACCTGCTCAGAGTGGATGCTGAGCTGATCCATCTTGGGACCTCTTGCCCTTTTTACAGATGGAATGGGGGATGGGGAAGAGGGAGGCAGAAGACTGACCAGGAGCGATTGGGAGGGGGAAGGGAGGGAGAACAAGTGAATACATGGGGCCAGGGAGGACTTTATTTTATAAATAAAAAAATTAAAAATAAAAAAAACAATTTAGAGAATTTAAAAAAAAATACACTGCAGGATATCTGATCACACTATGAACCTCGAGTTTGCATTGGTAGTAATTAAACAAAATCAAATCTTGGGCCAGGAGGTGGAACCAGCAACTAGTTGACAGGAAGTAATTATAGAGAATCAGAGGGAGTCTGGAAGACAATAGAGAGATGCACAGGAAGTCATAGGGAGGGACTTTGAGTGTGGCAATCTTTGGACTTTGGTTTGGCAGAGCAGAAGGACTGCTCTTTTCTGAGATACCCGTGAAGAAGGTAGGTCAACTATTTGTTCCTCAATCTCTCTGAGATAGCAGGTTTTCACCCCAGCTTTTCACTTATAAGTCCTTTTGATAACTATAGAGATTCAGTTAAAAAGTACATTTGGTGGCAGCAGTAGGAGGCAGATCTGACAGGATGTAAAAGTCCTGCCAAGCTGCTGTCTGAGAAATGGCCCAGTAACTGAAGAGCTGCAATTACTGGCTGAAATAGCAGTAGATTCAGGTATAGCTGCTGTGCAAACAGAAAAACAATGACAAAATTTTTAAATTCATTGCTTGAGAATTTTATACATACATAAAACCTGTTTTTATCAAATTCAATCCCTCAGTCTTTCCTCTAAAACTCTTCCAATATTTCTTATCTCCCCTTCATATACCCCTTTTAAAACTTTCTGATCCCACTTAAGTAAGAAAATATGGGCATGAATATAGTGCATTTGTTAGGGCATGGGATGCTACAGGAATCATTCCTAAAGAAAGTTACATCTCCCTTCCTTAGCTGTCATCATTTGCTAGTCATTCTTTACCTAGAGATGGAGGCATCAGTGTTAAGATTTTGGCTGGTTTGGTCTTGTACAGGTCTGAGCATACAAATGGAGCTACTCCTGTGAGTTTGTATGTGTAATGACCTTGTCATGTCTTAAAAATCCTTTTTCACGGAACGTTTTGAGAAGTGACATCATTATTTTATTCTCTTTTCAAGACTTCTACTATAAGACAAGAAAATTCCTATGGAGAATTGGTAGTTTATAAGTCATTTTGAACCCAAGTCTTCCTCACTTTTAGAATTACATGCTAACTCTAATAATAAAAGCCCTGCTAGATCTATAACACTTTGTAGAAGTTCATCAGAACCTTTATGTTTTAGACATTTAGCTTTAAATACTGACATGCATCACAGTCACTCTGAAACTTAAAGCAAAAATCTCCCTACCCCTTGAGATCTTTAGCACTTCTTTAAAACTTCTCATCTTGTTGCTAGGTCAATAAATCTTCATCATAAACTGTATTCATGAGACTTGAGGAAGATCAAGAAATACAGTCAAGAGAAACACTAAGGAAACATAATGTTTCAGCATGGGGAACATCTCTTTTAGATTTTGTATTTTTCCAGACTCTCCAGAAAAGAGAAGATGGGAGCAATTGATGACTTAATCAATCATGTTTATTAAAAGCTTCAGTCAAAGAACTTGGGAATGGCAAGGTATGACCTGAATTAAGATTCCAAGTACCCATGTAAAAAGCCAGATCAGCTTTGCATGCCTGACATGCACTCTATTGGGCTGCAACACAAGGATCTCAAGAACTCTCTGTCTAGCCAGACATCCTGAAACAATGATTTCCAGATCACTGTCAGCTCCTGTCTCAAGGCAGTAAAAAGAGTCACAGAGAAAGACACTAAGCATCCTCATCTGGCCTCCATATGTGTATGCATAGGTGTGAGAATATTTAGATTCATGTGCATATAACATACATAAACCCATGGGCATACATACATACACACACACACATCACACAAACGCACATGAGGGTGGAAGAAATTCTGTCAAACTTATTTTATTAGTTTACTTCCAACTGTTCCCGAGTTCTCTATAAATCTCAAAGAACGTTGGCAGACTAGGTTTCTAAGAGGTATTAAGTGACTAAGAAGTTGTTACATTAAGTTAAAACCTATACTTTCTCTTCAGCATTCATCTTTCACCCTCAAAGTAAACAAAAAATTAAACATAAAATGTGTGTATTTGTATGCATTTTGTTAAGTGGTATATTAACACAATGTTCCTTTTAGTCTGAAGAAAGACGAACTCTTAGTATTGAAATGCTGGGGTGTCTGTCATTTCCACCCACAGCAGCTGTCTTCCTCTCTGGGGTTCAGTTCTGTGAATGGATCTGGGGGTGTAGGCCTTGCTGCACGACTTGCAGCATCAGTCTCTGTGCCTTTGTGACTCAGATTCCTCCTCATTTCACCTCATGTATATTAATAGAGAGATTAGTTTCAGTTCTTTCTTGAATAGCTAATCACTGACAATCAGCTTCCAATGACGGCTTGCAGGTCAAATATGCTGAAAAAGACAGTGACTTCCAACTGGAAAATATAATTCTTAATGGAAATTGCACCCAGGACAGGACCTTAGACTTGTCACCCAGACATGAAAGATTTATTTTTAATTACAAATCTGAGCTGATTGTGAGGTATCCTGGGGGAGACTTGGATCTTCTAAATTGATCTTCTACTTGTTTCGAAATTTCCCTTGTCACTGAATCACATTCTGTGACCGTTTGAGCAGAGGATCCACATTAGCCACCATCCGGATAGCAGGGCTATGAGTACTTTTGAAAATTCTTCTCAGTAGACTAGGAAAACATATGAATGATTTTCTCTCAGGTGATGCTGTTGAATGCAAAAAGAGATGATGGGCTTTGAGAAATATTGTTAACATATCATGTAGGCCAACATCCCCATGCTGTTTAATCTTAAGTATAATCCAAAAGCAAAATATTATACCAGCTTTTAATACTAGGTTGGTTAATTGTCAATAATTAGTTCAGAGCTTTTATGAATCTGTTTTGGCAATGGTAAACAATAGCTCCAAAAGCTAACTATTAGTGCTATTGACACCGGGTATGATATTAGTGGTTTGCCCAGGACAGTTTAGGTTCCTGTTCTGGTGCTTTATGTTTACACTAGGCAGTAACACTGGAATGCAGATCATACAGCCCTGATAGAGGGCTCATATGCTTATTGTATAGGAAAAACTAACTGGAGAGAATTATTTGACAATCCATTTTTCAAAAATATCTTTATAATTCAAAACTGAGGAAATGGGAAAGTTGAAGTAGCATCTAAGTCTTATCAGAGATTTTATTATTGGAGAGTTTGATGATTTTGTCTGCTTTATAACCTTTCTTATTTTAATCTGACTTTTCTTTCTGTCCACTTGCTGGTTTGTGACATTTGTTGTGGAATATGTATACCACTCTTGGTTCTCACTTTTTTGTATATTATGTCCTTTAAGATGGGTAATTGTAGATCTTGATTCATTATTGTAACTAAATTCCTGACAAGATGAATTTATTTGACTCACAGCTTGCAGGGTTACAAGGAAGGAGAGTCATGACAACAGAATCGTGTGGCAGCTGGTCTATTGCATCTGTAGTCAAGAAGTAGGCAGCAGATAGTCGTATAGCCATAAGATCTGTTCCTAATGACCTACTTACTCCATCGGTGCTTTGTATCCTACAAGACTGATAACCTTCCAAAACAGAGCCAACAGCTTGGGACCAATTACAATCCAAAAGCAGAAAGTAAAGGCAGATGAGCCAAAAAGAAATATTTCATAAATGTACTATACCTGTATTAGATTAAAATAAATATATATTCTTCAGCTTATCTTCTGGGCATTTAGTTATATTTTTAGTGATTATGTCTGAGTAATATCAGGAATGGTGCTGTTCCTTTTAATAATAAATACAGTATAGTCCAGTTTAAATGTTTAGTTAGGCCAGGCATAAAAAAATATGTATGACTAATTCTTTCCTGTAATTTATATTATTAAATATTTCTATCATTAAATGTTCTTAGAAACAGTCATGTCACTCTGATGACAAAAAGTAATAACTATAACTGACCTTCAAGCCAAGTGTTGAGGAGAAGATGTGCTGCTTTCAGTCCTGACAGCAACAGGATGTCCTTGATTTGATTTAGCCAGGTAATAAAGTTAAAGATCGCAAGTATTCTGCAGAGAAGAATTCATAAATGCTATGCTAAAGCAAAGGATTCATCCAAAGTTCCCATTGCTAAGGATGAAAGACACTCTCTGCCCGTATTTGGGTAGAATTAAGCATAAGATTTAATAAATCCAGAGGAAAGAAGAGTCCATGAATCCACAATGATATGAATGAATAGACAGCTGAGTCACTTAGGAAAGACAAGAAGCTTCTGTGTGGCCAATTCTAATAACAAAATTAAAGATAAAGTCAGTATTTGTTTCAGATAAGAACAAGCTAGTAGGAGTTCACAGACTCACAGCTGGGAAATCTGCATGAGACAGAACTAGGCCCTCCAAATGTGGGTGATAGTTGTGTGTCTTGTCTGTTTGTAGGGTTGCTGGCAGTGGGTCTAGGATTTATCCCTCATAAACAAACTGGCTTTATGGATCCCATTTCCTATAGAGGGATCCCTTGCTCAAGCTTGTTACAGGGAGGAGGGACTTCATCTTGCCTCACCCTGGTATGCCAGACTTTGTTGGCTCCCCAGTGAGGCCTTATCCTCTTTGAGGAGTGGATGGAGGCAAAGGAGGTGAGGGAAGGAATGGAGAGGGGGATCTCTGGTAAGTAAATTTTTTTCCTTTTTTAAAATTATGAATAAAGTCTTATTTTTTTATCCACATATCCCCTTGATCAAACTCCCTTTCCCCTCCCACCCCTCCCAGTCATTCTTTCTTCTCCCCATCTCATTATGTCCTCCCCAGCAAGGGCAGGAGGTCCCAAGGTCCCACAGTGGCTTAGTTCAGCATCTACTCCTGGCAGATCCACTTTCCTAATCCCAACATCAAGACTGGGTCAGGTGTTCCTCTGGAGGGAATGGGCTCCACGGTGCTGGTCCAAGGTGTTTTAGATCCCAAGCTGTTCAGTGGTTGTGATTTGCAGCTTTGGAGTGCTTTGATTTTTGTTTAAAGTCCACTAATGAGTGAGTAAATCCCCTGCTTATCTTTCTGGGTTTGTGAAACCTCACTCAGGAAGATATTCTCCAAGTCCATACATTTGCCTGCAAATTTTAGAATATATTTTTTTTCTTACTGCTGAACAGTACACCACTGTGTAGATGTACTACACTTTGTTAATCCATTGTCAACTGATGGACATCTAGGTTGTTTCCAGGTTCCTGCTATTACAAATAATGCTGCTATGAACATAGCTGAGCTAATGCCTTTGAAGTGCAAATGTGATTGCTTAGGGTATATGCCCAGAGGTGGTATTGCTAGATCCTTGGGGAGATTGATTTTTTTAAAAATTAAAAAATAAAAAATAAAAAACCATCTGCTGCTATAAATATGGAGGTATAAAAGTGATTTTTAAAAAACTCTTATTTCATATGTATGTCTCACATAAAAAAATTACGGGCTGAAATGGAGAAACCTAGAAAGTTATTGTAGTAGTCAAGTTGTCAATGGATACATCAGGATACATTAATGTGACATAATATTTTTCTGGTCTTTTTACAAAAATCTTATTCTGAATATAATTGTAAGGAAATTTTAGATAAACTCTAAATTAAAGAACATCCTAAATAATGGCTATCCTGTCTTCTTCCACAGAAATGCCAGTTCAATAAAGCAAAGGCAGTCTAAGAAACCATTCAAGTTTAATAATTCTAACATGTAAATTCACTTTGTTTGGGAAAGAAGAAGACCTGGTGAAGAGAAATAGGGAATGAAAGAAATTTGTAATAGTGTACTAACAATTCAACGAACCATTTGAATTGGGCACAGGAATAAACAGCCTTTAATTCCAATATGTGTGTGTAGAAGACAATAACCAGATGTAAGAAATACCAGAGCTGCGGGAAATGCTTTTCATGATAAGAAGCAAGCCACAAAAATGTTACCAACAAGCCTTAGACTGAAATTCAGAAAAGGGAAAAATTCTAATAAAAGCTGGTATTCAGAGTTATACCTTAAGTACTTTGAATATTTAAAGCAAAATAGGCCACGTAGTCCTGACATCCTAGATCTTGTAATCCCTGTCTGCTAAGCATTATAGGTATGCATTGCACACCCACTTCTGACATTTGGGGCTATTCTTGAAAGAAAAATGGTAAACAGGATTGAGACCTAAGTACTTTCAAGCCATTTCCTCTTTCTTCTCCTCCTCTTTCTCCTCCTCCTCCTCCCCCCTCTCTCTCCCTTCCTCCTCCCTTTGACTCCCTTCCCTTCATCCTCCCCTTTATCATCACCATATATATGTTTGGAATAAATTGTTTAAGATTAATATCTCACTGAAGAAAATCACTATTTTTAAAATATATTTTAATATTATATAATTACTATTATAATAATAATCTGATCCGTTTAATTTGGAGACAAAGATGCTTTAAATTTCCAAACTGAAAATCAAACAAAATAAGAAAATCTATAGATGCTTTCTTAATGGGAATGTCAAACTCTTATTTTCTTTCTCCTACTCTGGACATATATGCTGTGATGTCAACAACAGAAACCATGATGAGAAAACCCACAAAGACATCTCACCAGAGCTATTGGGAGCTCACTGATTCTGGACTGACAGTTCGGGAACCTGAATGGATTTGAACTAGGCCCTCTGTTACGTGAATGACAGCCAAATGACCTAGGTAGCTTGTGTTGACCTCTGACAGTGGGACCAGAATTTATCCCTAGTGTGTGAACTGGATTTTTGGAGCCCATTTCCTATAGAGGGATTCCTTGCTCAGCCTTGATACTGGGGAGAGTGGCTTGGTCCTGCCTCAAATTGATATGCTAGACTGCATTGACTCCCGTTGGGAATCCTTATCCTCTCTAAGGAATGGATGGTGGAATGCAGAGTGGGGAAGCTGGGAGATTACTGGGAGTAAAGGGGCAGGGATAACAGTGATTGGTATGTAAAAAAGAAAACTTTTAAATAAAAAATGTGACATTGCAATAATAGGCTCATGAAATCACAAAATATTGAAAATATCACCTAATTCTTTGATATCAAGACCTCATCTTTATTTCCATACAAGATGTTTTTCAGGAACAAACATTTAGAAAGCACATTTATGTTATTTTATTATTTGTTTTATACTTGGAAGAATTTAAGTAACTTCCAAAAGTATACAATGGCACAGATGCTAGCTATACATGGTATGTATAGCTAGAACTAAATATTCTATGTATCCACTTCTCTAAAAAGATTTTACATTGTTATTATAGTTTACAAAGTGTCAGACTTCATCACCATAGCTCTTCAGAGTTTGTTTGTTCATTTTGTCTTAAGTTTATTGATCTTAACAAATTTACAAAGTTTTTAACTTATCCTCATGAAACTTTGATTCTATTAGACACTGAATTTTCTTTCCTCTCTTTAGATACTTGTCAATATCTTCTTACTTTCTATTGTTTTATGATTTAAAGAAATATTTTTGAGGATCTTCAGTGTTTTAGGACAAGATTTCCCTTCTTAAGACTGTATAAGGTCCTACTATATATGTTTTGTCTACATTTTTTTCACATCTATTTTTAATTCTTGATTCATGGAAGGTTTATTTGCTCTTGGTTATTGCGTACAATTCTATGGTAGTCATGGACTTTCATGTCTTTGGAATCCTATTCTGTACTATACAACTAGAAAAGACATTGTTAAATTATGTAGCATTCTATTTGTTTTTAATTTTGATGCATATGTATATTTCTTTCCATAATGAATCAACTACTTTTAATTCTTACCAACATAATGATTTCAAATTCTTGGCATCCTTACCAAAAGGAGATATTTTCCATTATTCTTATTATAGCCAGCTGAGGAGAGGTGACATCTTACTGTGAACCTTTTCCTCTTTAATGATAAATGATGGGAATGTGTCATATGCTTATTTGAAATTTCTACATTTTCTTTGGGTGCATGTAGAATGGTTACCATTGTCAACTTGACATAACCTAGACTCACATGGGAAGAGTGTCTCAAGAAGGACCTCTATACGTTATGTTGGCCTAGAGCAAATCTGGGAAGAATTGTCTTAATTAAATCAACTCATAAAGAAAAGACAGCCTACTTTGTGTGATACTATTTCTTAGGTAGTGGATTTTGAATTATATGAGAGTGGAGAGTATACTCAACCTCAAGCAAGTGAGCATTGTGTATTCAGTTCTTTCTGTAGGTATAATATGTCTAGCTCTTTGAAATTTCTCCAAAAAATTCTGGACTGTAACTTGGATCTATAAATTGAAATAAAAGTCTTTCTTCCAGGATCTGTTATCTCAGCAACTGATATAAAAGTAAAGTGATGAATTTGCTCTCTTCTTCATTTATAAATTATGATATCTGAGGATTTTGTTTGTTGTTCAATTGTAGAATTTTGTTATAAAATGTGGACATTAATACCTTAGCAATAGCATATTTTACAATTTTTTTTCTTTCAGGTGTTTTTGTGTGCAGAATTTTAGGTTTATTTGAGATCCATTTGCAAATGTGTTTATGTTTTGTTGCTAGTTCTTTGGTGTAACCACAAGAAGTTCTGCATTTCTGATTAAAATGCACATTATATCTTTGTATATGAATGTTTCGTGCACATATATGTATATGAACTTCATGTATGTTTATTCCCACAAAGACAGATGTCTTAGAGTTTGTGTAGCTGTAAAGATACACTTTGACCCTGGCAAATTTATAAAGGAAAACATTATGAGGCTGGCCTTCAGAAATTTAGTCCATTACCATTATGATGGTAAACATAACAGTGTGCAGGCAGACGGTGCTGGGGAGTTCGCTAAGGTTTTACATCTTGACTGGCAAGCAGCAGAAGTAAAACTGAAACTTGCTGAGCCTAATCATCTGATACCTCAAAGCCCAGCCCCTAATTACACACTTCCTCCATCAAAATCAAACCTACTACAATGAGGACACACATCTTAATTTTATGTTCTAATACATATGTTCATGTGTACCTATACTAGTTACCTTCTTTTACAAAAACAAAAAAGAAAGAAAGAAAGAAAGAAAAAACAAGGAGAAGGGCTTTACTTTAAGTCTTGATTTGAGCATGCAGTCCATCATGATGAAGAAAGAAATAGGAACATACAATGGCTGGTCACATGAACAGCAGTAGAAAAGAAGAGGACAGACAAGAGGATAGCCAAGTCTCATAAAAATAAGACTTGGCTATTAAACTGCACAACCTGCTTTTACTGATTTCATTTTCTCCAGTGAGGTTTCATTTCCTAAATGTTTTACAAGTTTCAAAACAGCACCACAATCAGGAGACCAAATGTTTGAATACAAAAGCCTTTGGGGAAAATTTTACATTGACAAAGAGGCCCAAAATATATCAATGGAAAAAAGATAGTATCTTTAACAAATGATGTTGGTATAGCTGGATGGTAGTGTGTAAAAAAATACAAATAGATCCAAGTCTATACCTCTTCACAAAACTCAAATCCAAGTGGATCAAAGACCGCAACATAAACCCAGCCGCACTGAACTTAACAGAAAAGAAAGTGGGAAATACCCTCCAGTCATTGCACAGGTGACCACTTCCTAAATATAATACCAGTAGCACAAACACTAAGAATAACGATTACCACACAGGGGCTAATAAATATGTAATATTTAAAAGAAAAAAAAACAATCAATAAGTGGAAGCTCCTGAAACTGAGAAGTTTCTTTAAAGCAAAGGACACAGTCAATAAGATAAAATGACAGCCTACAGAATAGGACAAGATTTTCACCAACCCTATAAGTGACAGAGGACTGATCTCCAAAATATATGGAGAACTCAAGAAACTAGAACCCAAAACCTTGAATAACCCAATTAAAAAATGGGGTTCAGAACTTAAAAGGAAATTCTCAGCAGAAGAATTACAAATGGCTTAAAGGCACTTGAAAAAGTGCTCAACATCTTTAGTCATCAGAGAAATGCAAATCAAAACAACTTTGAGATACCACCTTACACCTGTCAGATTGGCCAAAATAAAAGACACAGATGGCAGCCTATGCTGGAGAGTTTGCAAAGCAAGAGGAACACTCCTTCATTGTTGGGGGGAGTGTCAGCTTGTTCAGCCACTCCGGAATGCAGTATGTCAGTTTCTCAGAAAACTGGGAATCAATCTCCTCAAAGATCCAGCAATAGCACTGCTGAGCATAGACCCTAAAGATGTGCATTTACACTCCAAAGGCATTAGCTCAACTATATTCATAGCAGCATTATTTGTAATAGCAAGAACCTGGAAACAACCTAGATGCTCCTCAAGTGAAGAATGGATTAACAAACTGTGGTACATCTACACAATGGAGTACTACTCAACAGTAAGAAAAAAATGATATCCTAAAATTTGCAGGCAAAAGAATGGACTTGGAGAATATCCTTCTGAACGTGGTATCACAAACCCAGAAAGATAAGCAGGGATGTACTCACTCATTAGTGGACTCTAAACAAAAAAACAAAAAGCAAAGCATGTCTAAGCTGCAAAGCACAATCCCTAAACAGCTTCGGATCTGAAACATCTTGGACTGGCACCTTGGAGCCTACTCCCTCCAGAGGAACACCTGACTCAGTCTTGATGTTGAGATGAGTAAAGCGGAACTGCCTGGAGTGGGTGCTGAACTATGCCACCTGGAGGATCTTAGGATCTTTCGTGCTTGCTGGGGAGGAGATAAGAACATGAAGAGAAAGGAGAGTGACTGGAAGTGGTGGGAGAAGGAAGAGAGTTTGAACAAGGTGATACATGGATAAAAAATGAGACTTTATTTATAATAAAAAAAGAAAAAAAATCAAATAAATATATTCTCCTTGAAAAAATAAAACAAGACAACAACAAAATACCACCATGTCCAACTTGATGAAATTTAAAGCAGCATATTTCCAATAAAATTAAAAATTTGAGAAATGTATGAAACAAAATGGAGGTAAATTATCTAATCATTTCTTAATATAGTTTTAGAGCTGTGTGTTTGGTGTGTTGCATGTGAGTGTTTGTGTGTGAGTAAGGTCTCATTTTGTTTAAGGGTCTAGCTACAGGGTGTTTAATTATGCACCAGTACATAAATGAGCTGCATGCATAGACTTTTTTGTAAATTGGGACATTGTAAGAGTAGGTATGAAGCTAAGAGGACTGATAACTGAGTTTTTTGAGGTGCATGATATAAAATCACCAAATAATAATTTTAAAATAAATACTACATATTTTTAAGTCAATTAAATTAGATATCTGAATGGTAGATGGGGTATCTATACTTCTCCTTGAAATGGAAAATAGATTGTTTTGTAGTTCTTGTGGTACTCTCTTACAAAACATTAATGTGTCATTGTGTGAGGAAATACATCAGTCACATGCTCCAGAACTTCACAATGAATGCTGGGGAAGCACAGATGCGGTTTGTGAGACCAAGGAGAAATCTATTCACAAAATAAGTAGTGTTTTCAGTATTGAGTGCACTTGAAGATAGATCACAGTCAGGCAGTTCAATGCGAAGTTCTAACTACAGTTGTCTGAAGTAATTCTGATCTTCAAGATGTCACAGCTCACTCAGTGTAAACAAAACAAATAAATATTAAATGGATATGTCTTTCTTAATTTTTCCCTTGACCCAGAGGTGATTCAGTTGAGTGATGTTTAGTTTCCATGAGTTGGTAGGCTTTCTTTGATTTTTGATATTATTGAACTTAAACTTTAGGCCATTGTGGTCTGATATGATATAGGGGATTATTTCCATTTTTATATTTATTGATATTAGCTTTATGAGCAATTATGTGGTCAATTTTAGAGAAAGTTCCATGTGGTGCTGAGAAATATGTATATTCCTTTGTATTTGGGTGGAAGCTTCTATAAATATCTATTAAATCCATTTGCATCATAACCTCTGTTAGACTCCTTATTTCTCTGTTCAGTCTCTATCTGGTTGACCTATCCAAGGTTGAAAGTGGGTTATTGAAGTCTCCCACTATTAGGGTGTGAGAATTGATGTGGAGTTTCAACTTTAGTACTGTTTCTTTTATATAGATAGGTGCCCTTATATTAGGGGTATAAATATTCAGGATTGAAATCTCCTCTTGGTCAGTATTTCCTGAGATGTATAAGTCATGTACATCCTGGTCTCTTTTTATTGATTTTAGTTTGAAGTCTACTTTGTTAGATATTAGGATGGCAACACCAGCTTGTTTCTTAGGGCTACTTGATTGGAAAGTCTTTTCCCAACCCTTTACTCTGAGCCTGTGTCTGTCTTTAAGGTTGAGGTGTGTTTCTTGTTTGCAGCAGAAGGATGCCTTCTGTTTTTGTGTCCATCTTGTTAGTGTGTGTCTTTTTATAGGTGAATTGAGTCCATTGATAATAAGGGATATTAGTGAGCACTGATTGATATTTCCTGCTATTTTTGGTGGTAACTTGTTTGTATTTCCTTTCTCTGGAGTATTCTTCTGTGGGGTTATTGATTGTTCATGGTTTCATGTCTGTATCTGGGATCCTTAGGTTGGAGTTTTCCCTTTAATGCTTTCATGAATATCAAAATAGAAAAAAAAAGAAATTCACCAAGGTTTATCACTTGGTAATTAACAAACCTCATCATTTCTAAGTCATCAGTTTATTCAACTTTACTTATTTTGTGCTCCTGGATGAATCCTAGGATAGTATTTGACAATTGCATTAGGAATCAAAGAACTCACACAAGTATGTGCCATTCTATTGAGTATGTGAAGATGCAGTTAATAATAACATGGGCCATCATTTCCCCTAATATAAACTTGAAGTGATGATATCAATTATACATTACAACTATTTAAATTAAAAAGATTAGATATCTAAAATGACTGATAAATAGATCAATAAGTAGACCAATAGATACAGGTAGATAATAATTATAATGGTAAAGAAGAAGGATGAAAAGTGGGCAGATGAAAAATAATCAGTAGATCAATAAATACATATAAATAGCAAACAATAGACTCAATAGTAGTTAATAGCTAAGCAGGTAGATAGGTGGATGACAGATTGATAGAATATTTGTGTAGATTGATGATAAGCAGATAAATTAGAAAATACAGAGATGGCCTTCAGTATACATGAAAGAGAACTAAGTAACAATGCAAGTTGACACAGTGATCCTGGATGTTCTGCAACTAGGACTTTACTTCTACAATATACTTGGCTCCATTGTCATCATTATAGATTCATTACACTAAACTAAACAGTTTAACTATGTATAAAAAAAACCCAAATCTTCAGAGATATAATTTGTAGTATTGTTCCATTAAAACAAAATGAACTGACCCATCAGCCAATGTGGTAAACATGATACACTAAACATAAAATTGCAGATGGGACATTGATGTGAGATGTCTTTCTGTATGCTGTGAATTAGCATTGGCTAATAAAGAAATTGTTTTGGTCTATGCTGAAGCAGCTTAAAGGCAGGCAGGAAATCCAAGCATAGATAAAGGGAAACAGAGGGATGAATCAGGCAAGATGCTTGGAGAATGCAAGATAGGACACAGGTAAAGCCACAAGCCACATGGCAAGAAATAAATTAGTAGAAATGGGTTAAGATGCAAGAGCTAACTGATAAGGAGCCTAAGCCATAAGTCAAATAGTTTGTATTTATAGAAGCTTTTTTCTGATTGTTTGGGGCTAAGTGGCTGACTGAGACTCCAGGTCTGGACCTTGGGCCAAATTGGCCAAAAACTTATGGCTACAGACACTATTTAGTTAATATGAAGTCAGTTGTCTCATTATAGCAATTATTTATGTGATAACACATTAAATGATGATGCTATTATTAAATTGATTCAGTGTAGACATTGAAAGTCATTTGAATGTAACTCAAGCTTTAAAATATTGTTTCAAAGGGAATCAATAGAAATTCTTGTATTGTACTAAGTGGATTAAGCTATACTCAAAGTTCATTTTTCTACCTGAATATATTTGTGATATAAAATTATATATATAAAATTATACTACCTAGACTGCCACAGTTTTGTTATTTTATTCATTCTAATACTCATAAACATTTACTAGTGTGTATACACATATACATATACATAGGCATTCTTTATTGTTCCAGAACTTTCTAGCTAATCAATGGCAATTTGTCCATAATTTTCATTTTAAATTTTACAGTAGTCAAACCTGTCTATTTTTATGTTAACAAAATTTTTCAAAAATGTAATGTTTTGGTCCTATGCTATATAAAACAAATATAGTTAAAAGGGTTATCAGCAAGCCTTTTGTTTTAGATCTTATTCTCAATTTTGAGAATTTGAAACTGTCTAATCAAGATCTGTAAGAAATTCCCTCAAGTTATTCTGTGAATTCAATAAAAATAACTAATGTGATTGACCAGAAAGACATATTCTCAAAATGTATCTGTTGAAGTTTATCTCAAACTCACAGATACCTCCAAGGTTATATGTACAAAAATGTGCATGCATAAACATGAACACACACACCACACACACCACACATACAAACACACATTCTTCCTATAATAACTGGGAAGAATTTTTTGTTGGCCCTGAGAATATTTCAGTGGATAATTTGAGCAAGTCAGAACCCAAGGTTGATCCCTGGATTCATGTAGAAAGCCAAATTCATCCATGTGCATCTGTACTCTCAGGAATCCTACAGAGGCAAAATAGAGGCCTAGATGGTAGAGATGGGAAAATTAGCTTTAAGCTTATGGGCCATGCTTCTGAGAAACTGGTGTATGGTGCCAGATATACAGAATATGCTGAATCAACAAGACTAGAGACAGAAAGAAACAAATCTCAAAGTTGTTCTGACTTCTGCATGCATTTGTGTCTCCTTTGTGCCTCCATTAACATATATAAACATAACCATAGTGAAATTTTAAAAACATTTTTGTCCATATTTTAATTTTGATGATAGATTTATTTTCTTCTCGGTAGGTACTGCTTTCTTAGCCTGCTTTTCACAAGGAAATTTTACATTCTAGCTGGTTTTATAAAACACAGATGTATTTTTCAAATCAAATCAAAGGTTTTACTCAACATATTGACACATCAGATTGAGTTTCTGTATGCACTAACTGAGAGAACTGGATTTTCAAATGTATTTCCATAAACTTGCTGAGAGTCTGTCTTCAAGTATTGCTAATCAATTTATATAAAACAAGGCTGTAACTCTGTTCCTTAGCGTTCAAATTTAGGGAAAACTTAATATATATGAAGAGTTTACAAAATATAATATTCTAAGTATGTTTCATTTTTGTTTTACTGTGTACAATAAACACATTATAAAACTTACCATGTGAGAAAAAAAAGGAATATTCTGAAATAGTTCTACAATAGTTATCTTTAAATTTTCCAATGGTAAGAAAATAACTTAGCTCTTATTGCTATGGTATTTTTACATGTTTACTGGTCTGGAACTTCCTTATGTAGACCAGGCTGTTCTTGACCCTGGGAGTATGGGGAATATATCTGTGCCCAACACACTTGGCTCAAACTAACCCTTTACCAGTTACCTTTGACATCCTTTTGGTTAAGGTCTTTACAATCTTTACCCTACCTTGACTGTACCAATTTTAAAAATATACTAATTGCTCTACATTTCAGTTCTGCTGTCTTGGAAACCCTTGAGTATTCTCAAAATAATCAGGGTCTGAACTCTTCCAAAGCCTTTGCTTTTCTTTATAGACCAAATTACATTTTCTCACACAATAGCTATCAGAGTCTCTCCTTCTTAATTGTGGTCCATCATGATACACATGGGTAGGTAAACACATGCAAAAAAAAATTGCTTTAGAATTTCATGAAATCCCTAAGTCTTTTCTCACACAAAACTGACAAGTACCACTTATACATTGTCCACACAGTTGCATATGGGAGTTCTCACCAGGCTGCACCACAAGCAATGTGAGCAGTAACATGGCATTTTATACAAATACACAGTCTTACAGTCTTCACTACACAGTTTTGCATCACCATCAAATAATTTGACCTCTGGAAATAAGTGTCTTTATGTCTTTCAAGCTTTTCTATCCCTTTGCTTATCAATAGGACTTTTTTTTGTTTGTTTGTTTGTTTTTTGTAAAAACTGAGAAGCATTAAGGGAAGATAAACATCACATTTTAGGTTTAAGTCATTATTATTCTTCCTAAGATCACCGATTTTATCTGAATGGAAACACTTCTCACTAAAGCACTTGGCTTTCTCAGTGATCAGGACAAGCCCCATATGAACTTAAACTTGGTGTCTGTTTAATTCATCTTAACTGCAACACTTGTCCTAAGATTTCTTTCTTCTATTCTGCAGGCTTTCTGAGCACAGGGGACCAGGCTGCCAAAGGAAACTACGGACTCCTTGACCTCATCCAGGCCTTAAGATGGACTAGCGAGAACATTGGGTTCTTTGGTGGTGACCCCTTGCGAATCACTGTGTTTGGATCAGGCGCTGGGGGTTCATGTGTCAATCTGCTGACTTTATCCCATTATTCTGAAGGTAACCGTTGGAGCAATTCAACCAAAGGTATTATGCAGGTTGCAAATTTTGCCAATTTTGGTGTCTGCATGCCACCACCATCAGTGCTACGTGATGCTCTGTAGATATTTCTCTGTTCCAACTAAGTGTTAGGTTGAACTTAGTAACCTTTTAAAGCTGTTCCTTTAGCCTTTCTGTGCATGTTCACATTTCTGTCAGATTCATTTCCTTGTCTTTCGTGGAGCTGGGTAAGATGCTCTTCCAAGTCCACTTCATAATACTTAGCATCGCATTCATTTTTCTTTTCGTCAAAGGGAAAGTCAGAGAATCTCTCAATCCTCTATCCTCAGGAATCAGAAACAAATACTTTAAACATAGGGACGTGGGTATGTGAAGCTCTTTGTTAGTGTGGGACTAATGAAGCTGTCAAAGACTCGTCTCTCTGGAAACGTGATTCTTCTTTTTGCCTATGAAAAGAATAGATATTTGATTAGTTTGCATGCCTGATCCAAAATTGTCAAAGCATTGAGGTCAGTAGTAGAGCCTTTGATTACAAAAGAAAAAAAAAACATATTTGGTTTTGTTGTTTTACTATTTTCAAGGCAAATTTGTTTTTTCCTCCTAAAGCATGGCAAAGTGGCATAGAGCATTAGCCTTCTTTAGTCTAGAAATATTCTTATTTCCATTTTCTGACTTTGAGTACTTTCTCTAAAGTGCCAACCTTCTTACCAGGCACTCAGTTACTTATTATAATTCCACTATTGACTGTATTAAAGTTCCATATTAAATGTAAGAGGAGAAGAGCTAATTGGAGAAACTTACAAAGCAAATTTTCTGTAACAAAGAAAAACCCAATATTCACCAACAGAGACCATCTTTGATTCTTTGCTTTCTAGTTGTTATTGTATGGGTGTGGAACACAAGTTATTTATCATCAAATAAAATTGAGAAACTCAGTTTTCAAAAGTAAAATATTTACTTTTGTAATTTGTAATTACATGTGTGTGTGTGTGAAGGGATGGCATAGTTATGTAAATGCCACCGCCCACAGAAGCTACAGTCATTAGTCTCTGGAAATACAGGTAGTTGCAAGTCATTGGACAAGGCTGCTGGGAACTGTGCTCACTCCTCAACAAAAACATGCAATATTTCATGTTCCTAATGCTTAGCCATCTCTCCACCTTCAAGAACAGGCACTATATGCGCATAACACATTTTTAATTATCAAAGGTACATTTGAAATTCTAATAACCAGTCATTAGAAAGTACACCACATTTTTTACTGCCTTAACTTATCATAGATTGCATGGTATCTCATCTAACAACAATGAGATTCTTATTTGAAATAACATGATGATAAAGATGTAACACTTTTAATTGAGTAGATATGCTTCTTTATAATAAAATTGTGTATTTTGAAGGGATATAGTTGGTTTTTTACTAAACAGATTAGATTCTCACATTCTTAGTGTGAAATAAGGGCTAATGTTTAGCTGAGTTAGCATTAGGCAACCTATACAGATCTCTTGGGATCATTTGATCAAATGAGGACCCAGTGTCAGCAGCCAGTGTCATAGGAGCAGTGGATAAGGAGACAAAGCAGTTCAGCAGGTACTCTTCACAGTAAGCAGTGGCAAATGGTTCAGCAAACAGCCTAGGGTGTTACCTTCTTCTATCATACTCCTTATCCATGTCTGACTGAAGACATGAACTTGAGTTTTATTTAATTCTAAACCTTTCTCAAGAGTTGCCTACCTTTACCTGTAAAAGCATGGACAATTACCTAAAATTCTAAGATAGTTTCTATCTGCAAGACAGACCTGAATTTTGAGGATATAAATCCAATGAAGGGCTCCATACTTTTCAGGTCTTCACTTTTGAAGAGTCACCAAATCTTACATACATGCAACAGAGATTTCTCATTAATGATAAAATACATGGCTTTTTGATATCATCTAGTCACTGTGTTTCAAGTGATATTTAACATAATGTGATAAATATTATTTGACATATTTAATGTCACTGGGTACCTTAGATAGAAAAAAAATACTATTTTTAAATGACCAGGTTTATTCTAGTCAAAAGTATTTTAATTAGTAAAATAGTCTTTTATCAAATATTAACAGCCTCTACATTTGCTACATTTACTAAAATGTCTGTAATTTGCTCTGGTAAATTTTGCCCCGTCAAAGAAAAATGGATTGAAGAAACCAAAAAAACAGAAAAAAATTAATTTAGCATTGTTTGAACCTTTGAGAGATTTTTAAAATTATGTAGAAACACATTAATGATTTATATAAATATATATGCACGTATGAAGAAAACTTTGGAACAAAACTTCTACAATTTTTGTAAAGAACTACTTTCTCCTTGACATGTATAAATGACTGAGCATGGTTTTTAAATTAATAAATCTTAACCAAATCTGGAATTAAATAATACATAAGAAGTTTTCAGTAAAATAGATAATATATATTTTAAAAGAATGCTATTCATTGTACTCCAGTAAATTAAGTATATTTGTAAATTTTAATATCATACATCTGTTAGCAAACTGCATTTGGAGCCATAATTTATAGCTCGTAAATGAATCAAGTAAAAAAATTGGCCCATATATATGTCAGGTTATATGATAAAATACAGCAGCACACATTTATGTATAAAAAAGTTTAATTACCCCTCACACTGTTCCTGTTGATGTTTGTTCTGTAACTTGTTGATGACACTTCTTAAGTTGTCCTCTTCAGAAAGATGAATATTCATAGTTCAATATCTGGCAGAAAGATTGTATGTCATAACTTATATCCTGTTTTGTGTGATATCAGGGGCATCCCCAGGGTATTAACAAGTCCCTAGTCCTAATGTCTTATGAGGCACAAATTTTTTAAAATAAAACCTAGTCAAACAATCATTACACAATTGTTTTGAGTGAAGATAGATATGCAGGCAACAGACAGGAGAGTGGCTCTCTTCTGCCCATGTTAATGATCATGTCTAATAGTTATCAAGTAAAATATTTGAGTACTTTAGATACCCATGCTTTCTAACTTTTCCTCTTCTCCTTACGGTGTGTTTGTGAGTGCTAAATTTGGAAACACAGAGAAAATTCTGTTGTAATTATAAGACTTGGATCTACATCTCTATTGATTTTACCCTGGGGATAACTTTATGTACCTTCTCTTAGACATAAAGTTTCTGTGTTTTGAGTTGTACTTTCAATATTATATACATGTCTGAAATATCACATGTTAATTTTGGACCATAAAATTCTTCAATAATCACCTGAAATTCTCTGTTGATCTCCCCATAGGACTTTTTCAACGAGCAATAGCTCAGAGTGGAACAGCCCTTTCCAGTTGGGCTGTTAGTTTCCAGCCTGCAAAATATGCTAGAATGCTGGCCACAAAGGTTGGCTGCAATGTGTCAGATACAGTAGAGTTAGTGGAATGCCTGCAGAAGAAGCCTTACAAAGAACTTGTTGATCAAGATGTACAACCAGCCCGATACCACATAGCCTTTGGACCTGTGATCGATGGTGATGTAATACCAGATGATCCTCAGATACTGATGGAACAGGGAGAGTTCCTCAACTATGATATAATGTTAGGCGTTAACCAAGGGGAAGGGTTGAAGTTTGTTGAAAATATAGTAGATAGTGATGATGGTATATCAGCCAGTGATTTTGACTTTGCTGTTTCTAACTTTGTTGATAATTTATATGGATATCCTGAAGGCAAAGATGTTTTGAGAGAAACTATTAAATTCATGTATACTGACTGGGCTGATCGCCATAACCCTGAAACCAGAAGGAAGACGTTGTTGGCTTTGTTTACAGACCATCAGTGGGTAGCACCTGCTGTGGCTACAGCAGACCTTCACTCAAACTTTGGTTCACCTACATACTTCTATGCCTTTTATCATCATTGCCAAACAGATCAAGTTCCAGCATGGGCTGATGCAGCGCATGGAGATGAGGTTCCTTATGTGTTGGGAATCCCCATGATTGGCCCTACAGAATTATTTCCTTGCAATTTCTCCAAGAATGATGTGATGTTAAGTGCAGTAGTAATGACATATTGGACGAATTTTGCTAAAACAGGGTAAGTATCTGAGGAATGAACTTTGCTACAATTTTAACAACAAATGCCCTTTTAATTATTCTTGAATAATGTACACATATGCTTAAATTGTCTAAAATATTATTATTTGTATGTTTATTTATTTGTCCTATAATTCCAGGGATTGAAACCATAAGAACATATATTCCATTAATATGCTAAATTCCCAAGTCCAATGTAGTAGATCAACACCAGCAGCATATTAATGATTATTATAAATCATTTAAATAATTAAATAACATTATTATTTAAATAATTATTTAATTCACGTTAAAAATTATTTCTGTGTTGCAGTGTTTTGAACAGTTATTACCTTACTACTCTTTCATTTTTAAAGTTATTAAGAAAGAGTTGTATCTTTATTCTGTTGTTCCATGACTATGTTGTTATGGCTTTTCCCTTCCATAGGTCATAGCTTCTCTATTTTCAACACTGGATAATATTATGCCCTAGTACTTACCAGTTCATAATATTGTGTGCATTTTAGTCCTTCGTCTTGTATTCTATGGATCTTACTGAAGACAGAAAGAAAACAGAGGTTCTGGCAGCTTCATATAGATACTCCTATGTAGGTAGCACTAAGATAACATATATCTCTTCATATCCCAATTGCAAATCCTGAATTCACTCTTTGATACAATAACATTTCTGTTGCACTGCCTCTGAGAAAAGTCAAATCTATTACGTGAATATTAAATTTTTAAACTTTTGCTTACTATAATTTGTGTGTGTGTGTGTGTGTGTGTGTGTGTGTGTGTGAATGTCATGTGTTTATGGGAAGAATTACTGTGATGTACTTGTAGATGTAGAGGACAACCTTTGTGAAGTTTGTTTTTTTCCTCTCACATTTACAACTCATGTTGGCAGGCTTGTCTAGCAAACACATCTACACATGAGCCTTTTTCTCTGGACCTAATATAATTGAAAGCATTTTGAACAGATGGTAGTTCATCTTCAATTGAACAAGGAAAGAGAATATGAAACTTACTAGCTTTACATTATTACCCATGTCATTTTTAACTGCAATTTCAATCAAAACAAGGTAATACTGAAACATAATCTAACGTTTGCTATGTTAACTCTTCACTAGACATACTATTTAGACTAAAACAGGAGTAAACATGTGTGTCCTCATAGACTCTTCCTTGTCTTTCCACCCCTTTTCCTAGTGACCCAAATCAACCAGTTCCTCAAGACACAAAATTCATTCATACTAAACCCAACCGCTTTGAGGAAGTAGCATGGACCAGATATTCCCAGAAAGACCAACTTTATCTCCATATTGGATTAAAACCAAGAGTCAAAGAGCATTACAGAGCTAATAAGGTAAATCTCTGGTTGGAGCTGGTACCTCATCTACATAATCTCAATGACATTTCTCAGTATACCTCGACAACAACTAAAGTGCCGTCAACAGATGTCACTCTCAGACCTACAAGGAAAAATTCCACACCAGTCACATCAGCCTTTCCCACTGCCAAACAGGATGATCCCAAACAACAGCCCAGTCCCTTCTCAGTGGATCAGAGGGACTACTCCACAGAGCTGAGCGTCACCATAGCAGTGGGGGCGTCTCTGCTGTTTCTGAACATCTTAGCCTTCGCAGCCCTGTACTACAAGAAGGATAAGAGGAGACACGATGTTCACCGGAGATGCAGCCCTCAGCGCACAACCACCAATGACCTGACCCATGCTCCAGAAGAAGAAATCATGTCCCTTCAAATGAAGCACACTGACTTGGATCATGAGTGTGAGTCCATCCATCCACACGAGGTGGTTCTTCGGACCGCCTGCCCCCCAGATTATACACTAGCAATGAGGAGGTCACCTGATGATGTTCCTTTAATGACACCTAACACCATCACAATGATTCCCAACACTATACCAGGGATTCAGCCCTTACATACATTCAACACATTTACTGGAGGACAGAACAATACACTGCCTCATCCCCACCCCCACCCTCATTCACATTCAACAACCAGGGTATAGCCAGATGAGAGAGACAAACTGATTTTTTTTTTCTGATGGAGTGCAGTAAAAGATTATTGAAGATTCCTTGGCTTTCAACTTGGAAGACTCTCACTATTTAACTAAGGAGGAATATTATGTGAATATACATATCAAGAACTTTGGGGGTTTTAAAAAATGAATTGTATATAGATATACACACAAATCAACTTTAAAAAACAAATTTCAATTGCTAGAAGCAATTGTTCTGAATGATACTTTTTCATTCACATTCAAGAATTAATTTGTGGAAGATTTAAGTTACATTCTGGAGTTAGGCATGTGGAACACCAAACAGGAAAGTACTGTGTCTGAAATATTTAAAAAGCAAACAGACAAACAAAAATAAAATCAACTATGAATATGCACAAGGGATACACCAATGGAATGTCAGATAATTTCATCAGTTTTCATTTGGAGCCCTTTTATTGTGTAGACCATATTTGCATAAGTACACAGAACACGATGCTGTTACTGACATAGCAAAGGCTCATACTGAAAATTGCCAGTAAAACAAAGAAGTCTAAAGACTGGCAGGTACAACATTATCACATAAGTGCTGTCAGTACTAAGTTGTGGGGATCAAGGAGACTGGATATTTTTAGCACGATGTGCATGATAATTTATATGCTTGGTGGCTGTGCTGCTGATTAAGCCGTAATTAAAATTCTTCTCATCCCATTGGAGTTTTTAAATAGGAGTTTCCTCCATCAATTGGCAGAATCTAACGAAGATTTTATAAGGGGCAAAAGTAATTATAATAAAAATAATTCGCTGTAGTTTCAATAATAGAGGGAATAGTTATTAAAGTCTACGGGAAAACTATAGGTACAATGCTGAATACTTGCTGATCTGAGTCCCAGGAAAATTTCCTATGAGTTTAATGTTCTTTCATTGCCATATAAGTAATTTATAAAAATACACTCTAATTGGATATGTGTTAGCTGTGGGTCTATAATTTGCTGTGGTTTTGTTACTCTGAATGTTGCCCCCTTTGGTATGGTGAAGTGCCACAGTTTTTCAGGCTATAAGGATGCCCCAATAGTACCACTCTGATAAAGTTCTTGGTCAATTGATTTACTCACGTTGCATGACAAAATGTTTACTACTAATTATTCAATATGAAGTTCAACCCCTCTTTCCATTGCCTCTCTTTCTCACTGAGGTTCACATGAATTTCCTCAGGAGATCTCTGTAGAGGACAGCAGGTGCAGAACCTAGGAGAGTCAACAGCTGGAGGGTTTGTCTTACACACATTTGCAATTTGAAATGAATTATCTAAGACCACAGGAAACTCTGAATCTCCTGTTGTTTACCAGTAATATCAGTATACCACAGACCTTTCCAAATGTTTGTATATGTAATCAGATGTACATTTATATTAAAAATGAGATGGACTTAAAGAGCACATCCTGATAAATGATTTCTCTCTTACCTGTACTATATTTCTATTAGACTAAAGTTATGTGGTTTTTTTTTTACCTTTTTTCAGATGACTAGCAATTTTGATAGTTTGTAAGATAACGCAAAGGACTTTCTCTGACTAACTGAAGTAACAGAAACCTTTCTTTCCAGCTACCCTTTTTCAAGAATTGAAAGCTTATTATACAAAAGAAAACACTTGTATACTACTTGATGGGAAGGACTTTGTGTATCTATCTCGACCACATCAGTGGTCCTTGGGTGAAATAAAGATAATCTGAAAAATGATGATTAGTCTAATGCTAAGAGACATGATCTTTGCTCATTAAAGAGCTAAAATGTTTATTGCTGTTTTGTCTTTTATTTTGTTTTACCAAAAATGAAATCTAAAACAAAAGAACAAGACTGTCTCAGAGTCATTTTTCTAGAACAGTCAAGCTTTGAAGACATTTAGGCAACTACAGTAAACAGACCTGTAGACTGAAAAGTAGGTCTTTATTTAAAATGAGACTCTTGAAACTTCAGTGATACTATCTTTGAAATTCAAGGAACTCATGGAAAATATTAACTTGGCAATTTTAAATATCCCATTCCCCAAGATGTCATACAAACTTAAAAACACAACTTCTGATGTTGCTCACTAGGGGAAATAATATATTGGAAAGGAGAAATAAAGGTATAATAAATATGTCATGAAGTCAGGTATCTCTGCTCTTGATACAGGAATGGTTAGACTATTAAACACTATAAAGTGTTCTTCAAGAGAATCTGAAATTGCTAGGAAAAATAATGAGCTAACACTGAAAGATAAAAATCTACTTTACGAAATATATGATTATAGCTTCTACTCCAAAGTACTAAATATCAATAAAATGTTAAGAATTGTTCCACTTAAAATATAATTCTCTGTCCTAAGTAAAGTCTTCAAAATCCAGAGTAGTCTACTCACCGTTGTTGACTGAATTGATCTTGCTTTAGACTGTCAGCTGCCACAGAAAATGACCAAAAAAAAAAAAAAAAAAAATGGTGTAGAGGCTGAAGCACAGTTTAACCGCCAAACTGTATGTTACTATATTAAGCAAACAATAAGATAATAAATAGAAGTGACGTCAAAATGAGTTGTGAGTGACTACTTTCATATGCATTAATTACTTCACTTGGGAAAATCATCCTACTATGTTTTAGTGGCACATCTTCTAGGAAAACACATTAGATTTCTCTAACACTTACCATTTGACAAGACTGTTCCTGCTTCATATTACTTTAGAAAAACATTTTAGAAAATAGACCATAACCTGATTACTTTCTGAAGTGGAGGAAAGACAAAGCTTTTAGGGCTGCCCATGGGGTGTGGCAACAGACTGAGAAGCAGTGTGAGGAGCTCTAGTTTGGCTTCTCGTCACACTGACTTCCCGAACAGGAATGTCTTTCATTAACTGTCTGCAAAGCTAAAATATAGTTTTAAATAAAAGCAAATAAATGAAATTTTTACTCAGTTTTATCTAATGAGTTTGGATTGTATTTATCTAGAAGATAATTTTCTTTTGGGGGAAAAGTGAATACTAAAGATAAATGAATATTTTAGCATTATTTATCAATTCATGTTTTCTTCATTGAAGTTAAACAGTGACAAAACAGATAGGATTCTTAGAATTCATACACATATCAAACCAAAATAATGGTTTTGCTGTTTTGTTTGTATATAATTTTGCCAACATTCATTAAAAGATTTGTTGTTTTCAGTATGAGCTTAGAAATTTGAAATGCCACATTTAATAGTTTAAATGTTATTTAATAAGTTGAATGTGTATAAAATTTAGTTTGCTACAGCTATTTAATAAATTTCATCCCTACCTTTCATTTAATTTGAAATATAACTTTCTGAATCATCACAAATATCAAATATAGAGACATTTCTCATCTCAAAGAAGAAGTCATTTTATTCATTTTAAATTTAAAAGTTGATCCAGAACATTCATTAATGCAGATCATTGGACACATAGGAAAGGAAAACAACAATGCAAATTTTAAAATAATTTCAAGCATATGTGATACTAAGGAGTCTAAGCACACAGCATGATTCTGTTACAGAAGTGGAATGCCAACACTCAATGTTCACAGCTGTACTTATACCAGTAGCAATTTCATCTGTTGGTACAGTTGTACTGACATGCAAACAAACACTTAATGTTTATAGCTGTACTTACAACAGTATCAATTTCACCTGTTGGTATAGTCATACTGACATGCATGTGAACATTCAATGTTTATAGTTGTTTTTAAAACATCATCAATTTCACCTGTTGGTGTGGTCATACTGACATGCGTGTGAACATCTCAGTGGGATGTCTTTCTGTATGCTGTGAATATCATTGGTTAATAAAGAGACTTTTTGACCTGTGGCAGGAAATTTTAGAAATAGAAGGGAAATCTGAGCATAAATAAAAGAAAATAAAAGGAGGGCATATTCAGGGAGAGACGCAATCCAGCTGCCCAAGAAACAAGATGTAAAGAAATAGGTAAGCCACGGGCCATGTGACAAGATAAATTAATAGAAATGGGTTAAGTTACAAGACCTAACTAACAATATGCCCTAGCCATAAGTCAAACAGCATGTAATTAATATAAGTATCTGAGTCATTTTGGGAGACTAAGCAGCTTCTACAAGTCCAGGCCATGGGGCTAGGCCAGGCCAGGAACCCATACAACCAACATCCATAAAGGATACAGAGAATGGACAACTACTCCCAGTTCAGAATTTCTCTCTCTCTTTCTCTCTCTCTCTCTCTCTCTCTCTCTCTCTCTCTCTCTCTCTCTATCTATCTATCTCTATCTCTATCTCTGAAATATTTTCACAAGACCAGATGATGAAGGAAATTCCTGGGAAGCTGTCACTAACCATGACAGTTCTTTGATGCTTGTAATTTTATTTACTTCTGTGTGATTGATTTAAACTACTGGATTTTATTTTCATTAATTAGTTGTTATAGACTATCAATTTTAATGAGATTGAAAATTTGATAATTTGGTTATACTTGCTCCCAAATAAATTTAATTAATAAACACTTTCCTGCTGAGATTTTGTTATCATTCATTTAATTATCTTGCCAAGATTTACTGGTAGAACAGTTGTCTTTATTTTTTAGTCTCTATAGTAAGGAAATGTCTCCTTCCCCCTCCTGCATTGGGCATGGTAACTACAAAACTCCAGATTTTTCTTAAATTTTTAACTTCCTACTAATGTAAAACATCAGGCTAACTTGACTCGTACCTATAAATTATAATTTGGTTTAAATCTACAGCTTTGCTGTATTTTCACTTAGGCCAGAAATGACTTCAATTTGTTTAGCATTATAGCAAATACTGACTGGAAAAACATACATATCTTAAGTGCCTCTTCTTCCTGGTATTTTATTAGAAACATCATTTTGTTTTTAAATGTGTCACCTCTGGTAATTTCATTTAAAAATACAAAATAGAAAGGCTGTGGTATCAGTTGCTACTAAGGGAAATTTACTTTGAAGGTCTGAATTTAATTTGTCTTTTGTAGCATATCAATGAGGTTCAAATATCCCTTTGGAAAGATCAAGATAAATTTTTGAAATAAATGGTAATTATTTAGGAATCTGATTTTATTGGTACTTAAGAATAAATCTTACAGTTCTAAACAGAACCAGAGGTGATGGCACACAACTTTATTCCCAGTGCTTAGGAAGCATTGGCAGGTGGATATCTGTGAATTCCAGGCGAGCTTGAGCTACTAAACAGTCCCAGGCAAGCTAGGACTGCATAGAAAGACCTTGTCTCCAAGAAATATTTCAACTGACTAATATTATTTTTTAAGAAAGTAATTATTATGAATAGATATTTAAACCATATGTAAATGTTCTATTTCTCTATTACTTCCTGTATGGTTTACATACTCTGTACAGATGCCTGACCTAACCAGGGACACTTTATTACAAATGAGTCATGACTTAGTCCTCTGCAAAACAGCAAGCCAGTGGTCTTGCACTCTAATTTAAATGAGAAGTATTGATGATTGAAAGAAACTGTAAATGTCCAATAACAAAAACTCAGCAGCGGAAGTCCAAACAAAGAGACAAATGGCATTACAGAACTGATGATTGTTACTGGAATAATTAAAAGAATTTTAGTGTTATTAATACATTCCTTCTGAAGTCATATTGGTCAGCTAGTCAATGGGAATTCATCAGTCATCGGGTTGTCACCAATCCATTTGTATTTGAATATCCATAGTTCTCACTAGAAATGCATTTGTTTTCATGAGTAAATACATAGTTTCCAAGTTGTGTTGGCTGTTGTGAATATCAGGAAATTTTCTAAGATGAAAATTTTCTAAGATGAATGTGCCCTTGCAACATCATCCTGTTATCCACAGATGCACAAACCTCCTTAACTGTTTGAAAATAATGATATTTATGGTCTGTTAAGTATTTAGTGAGTTCAGAGAAACAAAATGAAAAGTAGAGTTTGGGAACTTAGAATTGGCATGTTACAAAAAATAGATGTGCATATTCAAAGTGTTTGTGGAAAGATCAGGGAGTAAGAAAGAAAAAGTCTTTACATTTTAAATTAGTGATTCTTCTCCAAATAACATTTTAATTACTGTGTGTATTTTATGAAAAGGAAAGCATTTTATCCATAAATCTATTGAGATTAAGACTAAAGATTCAAATATAGAGGAGCCCAAAATCCTAAATATGTTCCATAAATTTTCATGTAGAAGAAGCCACATTTTCTAGTGAAATGCAGTTATTTTAAGTACTTCCTCTGTCCCAGTTCTGGAGCACTGCCCTGAAGATCTTCAAGCTGAAATATTTCTCTCTCCTGAAAATACTGCACTTCATTCTGAGCACAACCTTCTTCTCCATGATGGCAGGTCTCCTCCACTGCCCTCTGTTTTCATGGCTTTCCCATTTACTGTTTATGTCTGCTTCTTCAATGGTGTCAAGTTTGGGGAAGAGAGTCTTAAAATTAAATTTAATGGCTTCTCTTTTCTCAGGCCAGTTAGAAACCAGTGAATATCACTCAGCAATGAGAGGCATTAGTTATTCACTTTGTCAGCAAATCATGCTCAACACAGATGATGTTCATTGTGCAGTAGACAACTAGGGAGGTGCTATATTCTAAGTCCAATTTTGGGACCTACTAAACCATTATTTTCGAGTTTGGAATAAATTTAAGCATGTGGACTGATTGAGATTATTTTTGGTGCTATTAAAGATAGCAAAGTATCTTTACTATCTTTTCAGTTTTGTATGTTTCAAAATAGTAGATTAACATTTCATGGTTTCACTATACCACCAATTAAATTTTACTGCACAAGTTTCTCAAACAAGTGGGTAATGGTTATCTTTCTCCACTTATTATCTTGCCTATATCTGCACCCATAATCTGCTATAAGACTCATCATGAAATATGGAATGCCCAACTTAAGGCTCATTTTACCTTCACCTTCTAACAGATCCTTCATCCTCTACCTTACTTCTAGCTTGTAGCTGTGAATTCCTATCATTAGACAACCACCATGAGTTTGTAATTCTAACCCAGTGATTGTATTTTTGGAATTTAGTCCTTGTATTTATATATGCCTTTTTTTCTTGGAAGCCAGAAAAGTTCCATGCACAACTTGTCTGTAAAGATTTGAAAGATGAATGTTCTCTTTTCAGAAGAAATTTTCTCACCATCCACAATTCCAATGTCCTTTACCAATATGAAGTCTAGGATTGTGCACAGAAACACTTCAATATAGTTGATCCTGTCCAGGGTTTCCACAGCCTGTGCCTTTCTGAATAGGCACAAACATCTGTAATACAGATGGAGACTTACTACTAATGTCCCTTCAAATTTCCACATTTGTGCTGTTAATCAAATTCTACCATATCTTGATAAAAAAAAAAATCAACACATGTGATCATTTGAGACTTTCAGGATATCTAGCCCTTAGATCACAGAATAATGTAATTCAACAGTTAGACAAATGTCACCTTTCTTTTACCTGCACAAGGAAAAACCAAACTAACTACTGCACAGACTCATGCTGGAAACCAACACCCAGAGAAGAACAGCAGTGGCTCTGACTGAGAAATTGACCACCTACTGCTTCCCAGTTAGTTCTGTGTCACACTCACTACAAAGTAGTGCTCACCTTCCTAGCAATATCCATTAATACTTTATGATAGTCTTATTCACTCATTCCTTATATATTTATTACATTGTATAATAAAAACCTAACAAACAAAAAATTGCATACTAACATTAATTAGCTCCAAAGTCTATACAACTTAATGAACTCATATAGAATTATAACTGACCTTTAAAAGGGACACTGTGCATCGGTACATTAGAGTTTTCTCTTGTAATGTTGTATGTATTTTACTCATTTGTTCACCACTGACCCATTCTTTAGAAGACTTAACAGGGTCCCACTCTATGTGACAAACCACTGATTGGTGATGGAAGAATGAACAAAGCTTAAGCCTTGTTCTTATGTGACTAGCAGCCAACTAATTGATTCTCTTTCTGTCTACACACATAGCCCAAGAGGGATTATCAGATTTATCCCATGATTTATTTACTCTCATTTCAAAAAGTTATTGTATTTTAAACCTGTCCATGGAAAGAAACTCAGGATGTTTATTCTGGATTTTCACTTTGGGATTTCTATGTTGCTGGCAATTTACATTAAAATGTGGATGATTATATATGAGGAATCTCACAGTAGTCACCAGTATTAATTAAAAATGTCAATTGAGACTTGTTTGGTGTGTATTTTGTTTTTAAGACAGCATCTCAGTATGCTGCCCTGGCTGATCAGTAGTTCACAGAGAACTCTACCTCTGCCTCCTAAAGGCTGTGAGTAAAGGCCTAAGCTACCATATTGTTGAACTAGGATGGGTTAATAGAAAATGAAGAGGCTGAGGGTGTAGATAGCATGAGTACTCTGCAAGAAGCCTTGAGTTTAAAAGTAAACCACCAAGGAGGGAGGGAGGGAGGGAGAGAGAGAGAGAGAGAGAGAGAGAGAGAGAGAGAGAGAGAGAGAGAGAAAATGAAAGAGATATTTATACCTCTCTGAGAGTGTACCTGTGTCAAGTTTATAAGGAAGACTTAAGTAAATAAAGCAGCTCTCAATTTATTCTTAACCAATATTATAGTGGTACACATCTTTAATTCAAGTATTCAAGATTGTTGTGGTTTTTATAGTAACATACTGTCTCTAAAAGAGAAAATTAAACACTCTTTTACAGTGACATTCTAATGAGAATGGCAAGGCAACAATTTGCGTGTTTACAGGTGTAAGATATTTACAAGTCAAGAACAGCCAAGACTGTGAGGATTAATAGAACAATAGCATCTTTTCTTACCCACCACATTTCAGGAAATCTTCTAAAACTTTCACTGGTAGAATAGCTTAGTGTCAACCAGTTGGTGGCAAATGGAGACTAGTAGTAAACTCACAAGCAGTTCTGAAATACTGCAGAATTTTTCATGTGTCCTCCATGCTCTGCCATCAAGGGACTCTTTAAATAGGAGTTACCCACATGGGAAAAAATACCACTCCATACTGGATACCAAAGGAACTAATCTTAGATGATTGAAAATAAAAACTTGAAAGTTAACTTCAAAGACTTTAGAAAACCTATAAATATATTGTTCTGTTATTTAGGTAGAGCCAAAAATTAGGAAACAATACACCAAACAGATGAAACAATAAAGAAAAAGTAAGACGTTAAAATTTAAATCTCTATGTATCAGGTAATAGTTTATTACAAAATGACAAATAGCACATAGTAAAAATCAGTGTTTCTATCACATATAAAATCAAATGACTACTAGATGCATTAAATAAAAAATGTCCTTAAATCAGTAAAAGACACATATGAGAGAAAATAAACTGATTAAATATTTTTTTTCTGTGTCCAATCCTTACAAAATGTAGGAAAGGGAAAATATGCGAACATTTAAGAACAATAGAGTGGAAAATAAAAAGCTTCTAGAAACCTATGCAAGAAAGAAATTTAGTATACTACAATTAATAATAATATAACACAATTTAAACCAGAATGGAAATAGTGAAGTACTGTTAAATATAACTCAAATAAAAGAAATAATGATTTCAATGAAGATTAAATTGAAATAAATGAGAGAATACTTTGATGATGGTAGAATTTGACTAAATGAAAGAAATACAAGATAAAGAAAAAGTATAAAACCAGGAGACAAAGAAAAAAGAAAGTGAGAGAGGAATGTAGGGAAGCAGAAAGTGAGGAAAGAAAGAAGAAAGGATTGAGAAAAGAGAAGAGAAGAAGAGAAGCAGCTAGAAGCCAAACATGTGCCAAACCTAGAAATATAAATAAACATGTATGGGGAAAATCTTCACACAGAAAACTAAAATGAGAAAAGAAAGCTAAATCAATAAAACAACTATTGCTTTAAGAGTACTAGATAATAAAACATCGGACTTCAAAAGTGATGCTTTAAGCCAGAAGCAATTGAATTAGCAAATAGTGAGACAAAATGTGATGTAAGCTAGTGGTTTTTAGATCTAGCTGTAAACTCACTTCACAAGTACAACAATGTTAAGAGACTTCAATTAATAGTCAAGAGTTTACAAATGTTATTACCATGGGCATTTCCTGAGACAATAACCAGATAATGACAATCAGAAAGCAAAGACCAAATAAGCATTAGAATGCCAAGGGTACAGTGTTTATGGCTGTAGAGGATGAAAATTTAGACACAGCCTAACTATTAGAAATATGAAGACAATAGGAAAGTCATAGTCAAACAATTTAGTTACTTTTGATAATTAAATTTTCATTGATAACTTTTTACATTTTGTATTCTGAAAATGACTTGTCATAATTTTCTTATTACTTAGTCATGAAGAAAATATATTAACTAAAAATGTCAGCTTTTCAGGAACCACCAATTAGTAACAAAATCTATAAAAGGGAGGGGTAGTCATTTGCAAAGAAGTGGTTATACATGGGAAAGGAAAGGAATTATGACTGAAATACGGCAGGTGGACAACTTGCAGAACAGATTTGTTAATGTGGATACCCTGTCTTCACTTGGAGTATTTTCCCTCTCATAATGCTATATTATATCAAACACTTATCTCATAGATTTGTTCTGTACTTGTGTTATGGTATGCAATAAACTATTAGGACTATAATAAAACATAATATCTAATAAAAATATTTTCAACTGAAGTTCAGGTTTATGAAGAGAAAAAGCCTGCTGACTCTTGGTGTAAACAATGCAGGGTGGCAGGGGTAAGTATTCAATGAGAAATACAACTGTGGATGGCTTAACAACAAAACCAAAGAAAAGTTCTTAGCCCCTCCAGGTCATAGCAAGAAGGAGCCATAGCAACAGCCATAGCACATAGAACACACGTATAATCACATCTATGATTCTGAGAAAAAAGTTATGATCAACTTAGAATGTCATATATAAACAAATGTTATTGTAAATAATCAGTTCACAAAGACACAGATGCGAGGATAATAAAAGGACAGCCAGGGTTGTGGAACAAGAGGTAGGATAAGGCTCAGTGTAGCAAAGGTATGCCAAAATAACAAAATTAAAATTGATAAACTATCTGATGCTTTGAAACCTGTGTGGTTTCAAATATCATATTTATAGTATTTTCTATATTGATTTATAAAACAATAACTACATAGTAATTATTAGTGTAGAAAAAAATTTAAAAAATACTATTAGAAATAAAATGCAATCTCAAGTGTGTAGATGTGAAGGACAGACAGTACACATACAGGATGATTTCTATCAATGGCTAAAATCAGGATGCTGTCACCATTACAATATTTTTCTGGTTGACTTTACAGAGTGTTCTTCAATTTTCATTCCCACTAAGAGTGTTTTAGAGAACTTGTTTCTCTTTTCTCTAGCCAATAATGTGATAATCAATTTTTATCTTTTTCATTATAATAAAACAGAATTTAGTATTGTATTAATTTGCATTTTAAAATTCAAGTAATTACTATCTGTGCTTATAAGCCATTGCATTTCTTTTTGATCTTTAGTGTACTCCGTTACCTTGTACATACTTTCTATGGTTTATATTTCTCTTCCTAGGAATTAGAGGCATTCTGTCAATAAATAAAATCTGCTTTTTGTCATGTGTGTTGTAAATAATTCTATTCCATTTTTTGCATATTCTGAGGGGTTTTTTAAAAGAGAAAATTGCTTGCTTTTATGATGTAAATGTATTAGTATTATTCTGTGTTTTCTGATTTTTTTTTATTTATTGCTTACAAAAGATTTTCCAATGCAAGATTATTTCATCCATCCACAGTTCCAGAGTATAATACATCCATGTTTGGAATGTGGATACAGCATGAGCTTGAGGCAATTGTCTTAAAATTTCTGAAGTCAGGAGGAAAAGAGAAATAAATGAGCTCAGCACACTTTGCCTTTAAGTTTAGAAAATGGTGCTAGACTCCTTTATGGTGAGTCTTCCTGCCTCAAACTCATCTTTCACAGAGGCTAACTTCATCAGATCCATCCTATGAAAGTGTCCCTTATGGCTTGTCTCCTAGGTGTTTCTAAAACCTACCAACCTGACAGTATTAGCCAATAGAGGAGCTTTGGATCATGAAATATATTCATATTTTTAAAACCTTGTGTCTTCTTGAATTTTTAAATTCAGTGTCCTAGGGTTCATCTAAGTAATTTACATTAGAGAACATTTTTATAGACTGATGAATTTTGGGGGAAATGTTCCTGCTTTGACTTTTTCTTTCCTTGTTGTCTGGGACTAGGATGCTTATGTCATGTGCACAAGCCCAGCCTTCTGTCACCTTACTTCACTGCATGTAAGCCAATGCTGACTGTTTTAGCCCTAACTGGCTTGCATATTCTGTATTCAGCTTCAATGTGCTCTGACAATCACAGATGCAAAATTAACATGTATTCTGTATGTGGTAAATAATTATCAAACTTGGAAATTTGCATTATAAAAATGAGAAAAATAGGCTGGGTGGTGGTAGTACACACCTCTAGTCCCAGCACTCAGGTGGATTTCTATGAATTCAAGGCTGGCCTGCTCTACAAAGTAAATTCAAGGGTAGCCAGAGCTATGCATGGAAACTCTGTCTTGAAAAACAAAAGCAAAAAAGAAAATGTACTACTGCAATTAAAAACACTGATTAACATCCATCCATAAATAATAGGGTATTTCAGTACTCCATTTTCTCCAATGAATAAGTCATTGATCTAAAAACCAACAACAAAAGGCAGAAGAACAACAGAATTAAAGAAATCATACATCAAATTTACTTAACAGATATCTACAGAATATTCTATGTATACACCAAAGAATATGCATTATACTCAGTAGTACATGGAAACTGTTCTAAAATAGACCACATCTTGTGACACAAAGCAAATCTTTATAATTTAAGAAGATTGAAGTCACTCCTTGTGCAATAGAATTAAAATAGGAAACCAAAAATCCTAGAAATTATGCAAACTCATTAAGATTAAAAAACTTATTACCAAATGATGAATGAGTCAAAGAAAAAAAACAAGAAAAATTGTTTCTGAAACTAAGTGAGAATAAAAACACACAACACAAGAAAATCTGAAATGCATTTGACAGAAAGATTTATCAGTTTCTATGAGAGAAACTGGTAGCTCTACGTGCCTACATTAAAAATATCAGAATGGTGACAAATAAATGGCTTAGTGATTCAACTCAAAATGTTGGAAAAGCAAGAACTATGCAAATCTAAATCCAGTTGACAAGAAATAATAAAAGTTGTAGATAAAAATTAGCATAATTAGAAACAATAAAAAAATACAGAAATCAAGTCTAAAAGCTAGTTCTTTGGTTTCTAAGAGAACAAAATAGACAGATGCTTGATCCAATTAAGAAAAGAGAAAAAATAGGACTTAGGTTATCAGAATCAGAAACAAGCAGAGAAACATTACAGCAAACACCAAAGAAATTTAAACCATTATAAAGGCATACTTTAAAAACCAGTACTCCTTCAGCATTCCTACCTGTGTGTGCCACCACAACCAGATGGAGTCCTCCTGGTGGGGGGGGGGGGGAGAGAGAGAG